>JASSUY010015050.1:0-31567 GCA_032466535.1 Forpus xanthops
TGTGTCATCAGCAAACTTGCTGAGGGTGCACTCAATCCCACTGTCCATGTCACTGACAAAGATGTTGAACAAGACCGGACCCAACACTGATCCTCGAGGGACACCACTCGTTACTGGTCTCCAGCTGGACATTGAGCCATTGAGCACAACACTTTGTGTGTGGCCATTCATCTTTATCCACCGAGTGGTCCACCTATCAAATTGATGTCTCTCCAACTTACAGACAAGGATGTCATATGAGACAGTGTCCATTTTCCTCTTCTTGAAAATGAGGGTTATATTTCCCTTTTCTCAGTCATCAGGAACTTCACCTGACTTCATCTTTCAAATATGATGGACAGTGGCTTAGCATAGTATTATATAACCTTAAAATTTGGTGTCCGTTTGAACCCTGCTAACCAAGACTCCAAATTTATTTCTTCTCAGAGGCTGACACATAGTCATGGCAGTCCACTGGATTCATTTTTTTCTTTTGGGGTCAGTCTGTTTTTCCCACTGTTTTCCATGAATCTAAAACTAGTCAAAAGCTTATGATATCAATAAACTGTGTGACTTAATTTGCAGGAGTGGGCAGATGAGATCTCCCTTTATAAAATTGTTGACATCTGTTAGCTGGGTAAAATCTGAATAGAGAAATTGTGCAGTGAAATTCTTCTGAATTACCAGTAGTAAGCTGGTTCATGTACAAGATGTACCCATAGAATTATTATTTGCTTTAATGCACCTTTCAGATGCTTCAGCGAGCACTGTGCAGACGTGTATGTCTACAGACATACAAGACACCATCCCTTGTTTTAAAAGGTTTATAAAAGATCAGACTGGATAAATGAGGCAGTAGAAAGTAAGGGGAACAGAAGTCCAAGGGGAAAGGTTCATATGTACTCACAAACCCCCAAAATGGACAAAGTTATACTTGAACATACAGTATTCTTCACTATATTATGACGAGAATTGTCAACTTTAAGAACACTTGTAGAGCCCAGTATTACCCTAAAAAATCATGCAATGGAATATCCTTTGGTGAAGAAAACTATCTTTTGCTGACAGGTCTCATATTCCTTCAGTTCACCAGACTTCACCAAGAATATAATTTTCCATACCCGTATTTCCATAATCTCTTCCCTTTTTTTAAACTCTAGTGAAGATGCCTAGCTAGATACTCTTTTCTATGTTCTTTTACTGTTATTGCTTAAAAATGAAGCCCCTAAGACTCACACTTTATTTTCTGAATTCCTTGCAATAAACTAGCACAGATGTGATTCCAAAGACAAATGAAACTCATGGAAAGGGAAGTACTTATTAGAGGGTGCTTTATCCCATCTATCTAGATTCCTTAATTTTTGAATTCCCTGGACAAATTCATGCCTAGTGCCTCTGTGACAGTGTGCTAGTGATACTATGCTATGAATCACCTGTATCCCTGGTGCCTTATGGGAGACAATGGATGTGCTGTATTAGTGACAAAAGTGCTCTTGGGTTTTTGAATTAGATTCCTCATTCACACAATTGAACAAAGTCCCTAAATCTAGATAGATTAACTTTGATTTCTTAGATAATTGGATATGGATTTTCCTTGCTCTGCCTGAACTGGTGGAATCAGAGCTAAATCATGGTCCAACTTCGCTTGAGCTTTTCCTTGTACAGCTAATCTTCCCCTTCACAGATTTCCAACTTTCCTGAATCCTCATTTTCAAAAAATCACAACTCAACTCTTTGCAAACCTGCTTTGTTCTCAAATCAGTAACAGGCTGCTCATTTATATACTTCCTGATTTCACAAATCCTCTCCTAGGCCCTGGTGAGCAGGATGGGTGCTTCTTTCTTCATCTCTGTTAGTCGCCTCATTACAGCCAGAGGAACCTTGTTTAAATGTGAGCTCTGACCATGCAGACCCGACAACACTGTGTGAGTAAGGGTAATGCTGACCTTCACACCAGTCCTATTTCCACAAGAATGCTTCCAATTTGCCTTCAGTGGCAATGAGAGCTTTTAAAAACTGGATCACCAAGGACAGAAATACATCTGGAGTAACAAAAAGGTTGTTTGAAAACTTTTATGTAGAGCAGCGGAGAAAGCCGGGACATCTGCACACCCTTGTACCTTCTGTGAAGCAGTAGTGGGCCAGGCCACTTTTTTGTTATTTCATATCTGTCTACCATGAAACACACTGGTGTTTTTCCTATGGACTGCACATCCATACCATCTGTCTTGTGCTTTCTGACAGAGTCAGGGAGTAGATAAGTCTCCAACCTCACTACTGTCCCTAAATAGGATGAAATGAATTTCTGCCTCTCATTATGTCTGTAAGCAGAATCACCTGTGGAGCAAAAGTTTGAGGCTCTTGGACACTTGTTATACTGTCAGGAGAGAAAACCCAACTATTTGGTGAAAAGAAACCCAGGAGCTCAGTGATAAGGAAGAAATATGTTTTAAGGTGCAGACAATAGAAAGTATTCAAAACGTTAGAAACACCTCATGGGAAGCAGGAAAAGTACTGAATCATCTAATTTGAATTGCAGGCATGCTCTCCACCACTGTTTTGGTCACCTAGTTGCTCTTTTTCTAAAGTACTATTGCCTTCTTCCACGTAATGGATGCTACCTGAAAGCCAGTCACATTTAAACTAGTGATGCGTAAAAGCAACTAAAAAGGTGCACAGAGAACAAAGGAGAGTAAATAGGGCTTTGAGTTTGATATGGGCCTGAATAAACATAATAAATTCAATGATGACATTTATTATTTCTATTTACCTGTATGTGGATAAATGGTTAACAGTGTAAAATACATCCTGTGGCACTGTTTTCACTTCCATGTCTTTACAGGTGCACTGAAGTTTAGTTGACTGCACTAACAAAGCTGCCAGATTTTAAGGAGGCAGCATGAAATCTGAAGGAGGAAATTACATGAAAATTAATTTCCAAGAAGACTCAGGCACTCTGATGAAGCTGACAGGGAGGGAGGAAGAAATATTAATAAATGCTAAAGCCAGCAATAGTTAAAAAGTACTGATAACAAAAATCACAGGTAAAGCCCTGCACTGTGACTGACAAAAGAGATCTCTGAACCACTGAGCAGACAGTAACAGACCCAAAACTTGTTCAACACCTTTAAGTAAAGCTGAAATGACAGCAAAATATCTACCAAGTCTTTTGCACTGCTTTGAGGGCAATCACCTCCTAATCTGTAAGACTGGTCTCTCTGCAGTAAATCTCCAACAGTTTAAACCACTGTCAGTGTACTCACATTGTCACGTTAGCAAACCAACTTTAAAAGAAAATACTTGGAAAAACTAAGAGAAAACTCTCTGGGAAGGTTTGCTGCCACATGGAGGAGAGTAAGCTCTCAGGTTAATAGATGCGGTTGTACCTTACCTGGTTCTGCAGTTTAATACCCCACACGCCCCTACTCCTTTCTGCTGAGCACGTGTACTGGGAACTGGAGCATTTGACCTTCCACAGCTCTCCGGCAGAAACTCCAGCGTAACCTTTACCTCCAGCAAGGAGCTGTGTTCTTTTTTCCCCTGGTGCTCCGCGCAGAGCAATCTAATACACCTCATCATGTGGTGTGTTGCTATAGCAGCAATGAATCCAGCTGCTGCGACACAAAAGACTGACAAAAAGTTGGTGTTTTTTCTTCCTGTCCACCCACCTGGTAAAAGTCAGGGTTGTTTTCTTGTGCAGCACGTCTAACCCAGATAGACCAGTGTTACCTGTGAAAGCTAAGTTGTGGCACAGCCTAAAAACGACACAAAGGTTTTGCTTTGGGAAACTTCGTGTTTCCTTTTAAGAAAACAAATGAGTCGTGAGTATGAAATCACCACTGATCCCTCAAACAGCTGATCATTACTCTTCCTGCCATCCACTGGTTTCAGAATTTAGATCCCTGTCTCCATAAGAATTGTAATCATGTAGTCATGGTTGCCAGACAGAAGCGCAGAGCCGGTACAGGTGACAACCACCAGATTTACCCTTTCAGAAGCAGACCAGCCATGCACTTCCATGCTCCTGTCCTGGAAAAGAACTTATATGAAATTGTTTGCTTGTGGAATAGAATTATGTTTTTTTTCTGGAAAATGCTAATAATCGTTATTAAAATCCTGCCCTGCTGGATTAAGCATGAGCACTTACATAGGAGAGCCTTCTGAGCTAAACGTTGATGCTTTACAGCTTCAGATGAGTTTTTGCCGAGACATGTTAGTGGAATTGTTCAAAATCTGCCTGGGGAAGTGTACTAGAATACAGGAATTGCCACCTCTAAGGTCCCAGCCTTGCAATTGTATCTTTGAGAACAAATTCTTCCTGTGAAGCAGGGTTATAGTCTTCCTCCAGCAGTCTGAGCAGCAAGAAAAGGGTTGAACGTGCAACAGAGCCAAGCCTTTCACCTGTAGGAAGTTTCTTCAAGAGCAGGGACTGAACTGGCAGCAACCTGGTATGTGCCACACCAACCACGTGAGGCTTTTATGAAGTGGTTCTAAAGGGGTTTTCCCAGCAACCACCCTCCCCCCAAAGTTGCTGGGCATTGTGAGTTGGAATAACTGCTTCTGTTTCTAGTAAAATGACTGTTTCCAAGGCAAAAACTCTGTTCACAGTGTGAAAGATACTACTGCTCCAGAAGCATCTTCATTAGCAATGTAACTTTATCATCGGGAGGCCAACTTTTCTACTCAGTTTTCAATTTATCTAATGTGGCCAGCTTTGGAGTTCATGGATCTCCAGTTTTATACATGTTCAGAGCTGTTCTAAGAGACCCCTGAAGATGGAAAATTGCAACGCAGGCTCCTGGAAGAGAAATCTTACTTTGCTTTTAAGTAGGAATTTATGTATTCACTTTCAAAACTCTGTCTGGCATTCCGGATACAGAGACAAAACACAGGGTGCAGGAGGATCATCCTCAGAACAACGTCTACGATTACTCAACAAATACCCTCTTAATTGTCACTACACAGTGAATTTTCTTCCCCAAATCCTGACTATCAGGAGGACAGGCCATACAGCACATCCTGAAGTTGCACAATGGGATTGAGTTTCAGTTGGTAAACAGTTGTTTACAAATTCTGCGATAAGTACTTTACATACAACAACTGCAAAAAAGCCCAAAAGCTGAAAGGTAAGCAAACCTTCCATGCATGTCTATTAATGTTACTGTCTTGTATGATTTGACCTCATTCTAATTGCATATAGACAACACAACCTATTGAGGGAGCCTAATGGAGTACTAAAGGATGTCACCTATTGTAAAAGAAAGGAATACAGGCTTTTGAAGAGCAATAGCCCCCTGAACCAACAATGATGCAGGTCATGCAGCTGAAGCTGCTTCTGACGCCTGCTCCCTCACCAGAGGGCTTTCCCACTTTGCAGAACTTGTAGATGCATATCACCTGCTCACTGTTTATAGAAGTGCTGACAACGCAAAGATTAAGAGAGCCATAACTTCAATAATTCATGTACACTCCGGTGTCCTGAGGCTAAAAGCAGCCTCCTGTGTCAATCATGATTTCACGCTTTCACAGCCTTCATCTCTTCCACTGTGTTCCCTCATGAGCCCAGTTTTCCTCTACTCCTACAGCTCTGTAGCAAACTGCAGAGGACCCGCAGGGTAAGACAGCCAGTCTGAGAAAATGTGCTTGTCAGTATGGGGGATAGCCCTGAACTCTTCAGGTTTGTTAACACTGGTAGGCACCTAGAAAGTGTTCCTAAGGAAGGTGGGAACCAGCTTTCAGGGGCACTTACTGTTGTATGGAAAGGACTGGGCATGGCTTGAAGCATTGTCACATGCTTACTCTTCTGGAACAGAGTCAGTTAATACACTACCTGGAAAATGCCACAGGAGATTGAGCCAATGTCAAAGGAAGGTTATTCTGCCCTTCTTTAAATATCCATTGGCCAGAGGCTGCACACACACAGCATCAAGAACATTTGGACTTGTAAGATGAATGGCCACGTTTCAATCAAAATACTTCCTTATCAGAAATGCTACTGAGCCTTCTGGAGGGCTCTCTTTCTACTGCCGTGGTGGGGTTGGCAAGATGCTATGTGCCAGCTCTGGCTCCTAGCCTGCTGTGCTGGACTCAGGCAAGTCCTCATAAAGCTGCTTGAAGGTCATCACTGAGACCTGGGTCCTGCAAGCCCCAAGAGCATAGGTCCAGCATGGCTTCAGAGAGCACGTGAGCCCCCTGCAAGCCATAACACTGGAGGACAGAGACAGCTAAAGGGCTCTACAGAGCCCAGCCTCTATGGGGCACGGCTGTCACTACACCAGCACTAACAGGCCCATTTGGACTAAGCTGACTTGGGTGCCCTTCTCAAACTAGTAATGCTTCAGGCTGGAGTGGTGGGAATAGAGCACAGAAATGTCTCTGTGGCTGAGCTGATTCACAGCACTACAATTATTTTGTTCCATTTGTTCCAGCACTGGTGGGGAGGTGGCATGCAAAGACGAGATGTGCTTTGGTATGTGGGGAGACCAAGCACAGAGGCAAGCCGCCTAAGAGTTGGTGTTACAGAACTGCGGCCTTAGTCTCCTTCTAGGTGAAAAAGGGTTGTGACAACCAAAGTCTTGATGGCCCCTCCTTCCCCCACCTCCCTCCACACTGAAGATCCAAGTATTGGGTAGCTGCCAGTGCATGCTGCTGGCAGTCAAAAGCCCATGCAAGCTCTATGGTGCAAGAACCCGGAGTGCCCTGAAAAATGACTTCTATTGTTTGGTGAGTGGGGCTGATGTGTGCCTCTGGCTGCAATTAAACTCTGAATGCAAAATAAAGCACGTTAACCAAAACAGGTCACAATGAACAAAACCGCTTCAAAACCCAAGTATGAGGATCTGGGTTCAGCCTCACTTTTCACCTACCAGTGACAAGTCCATGGGGTGGTATCCCCTGGCAGACCCTCAGACAAAGCCAAATGAGGAATGTCCCTTGGCAGAGAGCAAGTACCATGACCCTGCCTGCACACACCTCTGCAGCTGCCTATGGGGAGTCTGATGGCTTCTCAGTGGCTCCTAGAGCCTTGCTGAGAGATGGGGAGGAAATCAGATGTACAGGGAAGGGAAAAGGAGAGAGGAAGCAGGGAAGCAAGAAGGACACAGATAATTTCCATACTCTTTTCCATCATTCCTACCTCTTCCCCAGGTGAATGCACTGCCTGTGAATGACCTGGGAACTGTGATGTTTAACTTGTATTCCCCATGCTGCCACAAGCATCCTTTTGCACATGACTGATCTGTGCAAACCCTTGTTAAATACTGGTGAGTTGCTCCCAATTTTTGCTCACTGTTCTGAATGGTTTCTTTACTTCTCCTTCCATTAGGGAGAACTTGCTGGTTGCCACAAAGCACTGTCAAATATTTGCCATCCGTACCAAGAATTTTCCACATCTGGCTTTGCATTTTCTCTCTCAGATGCTTGACATGTTCCTTCCCTCATCCTGCTGCCCTTCCAGAGAATGGTTACTATGCCATTGAACACAAGGCCAGCAATCATCACAACACAGGGGAGAATGAATGTTTGAAGACTAGACCACAGATATGTGGAGTGCCAGCTTGAGCACTTCCAAAGTGAGGGAACAAACACGGAAGCACAAGGGGCCAGGGAGTGGTTTGAAGAAACAGCCTTCTTCTAATTGTTCTCAAAAGGACACACTTAAAAGTCATCTGCAAATAAATTAGCCACTATGTTCCCTACCACTACAGCCAGTTCTATGCTCCTGAGGAGACTGTGTTATTTGGAACACATTTCTTCATTTATATTTTAACATGTTTCCACAAAGGCAATAGCTCAAACTGCCACAAAACCCAGCCGGGCTAAATGAGCCCAGCCACCAGTCCTTCCCTGCTCACCCAAAAGCAACGTGGCTGCAGTTGGCCCTGCTCAGCAGCCTCCTGCTTTCCCCCTCTCCCTCACTGGCTCCCTGGCAATCCCACAGGAGCACATCCCACGCAACTTAGGTATGAAGCATCTGCGTGTGCTGGGGGCACGTGTTGTAAGAGGCATGCAGCCATGATCTGCTGTGGAGGCATTACTTTTTTACATTGGGCAGGCAATCTTAAAAGAGCGCAAGGTTTCTTTCAGGATAAATCACATTTAAGACATAAACAGATGCAAGCACTGGACTAGGTGAAAAAAGCAGACACTCTGAATTTGCCTGTCTCCTATTTTAAGCATCTGACATGAATGACCTGAATTGCCTGCGTAGAAAAACCTGCCTCTCTACAATGAAGTTACAGTGAATTGCTGCTCCTAACGCTGTCCTCTGAATTGCATCCAACTTGGATGCTTAAAGCAGATGGTATCAGCATATTTCCTAAGGCTCCGCTTCAAGCAGACAAACCCTAACCTCTTTAAAAAGGAACAAAATCAGTTACAGGAGTGCAGACAAATTCAGGCAATCTGGGGCTAGGGGGACCCTCTGGAGAATACCCTTATGTCAGAAGGGTCCAAACAGCTGACAGAAGAGTGATGAGGGCTCCTGCCCAAAGCTCTAGGTTACTTTGTTCATTTACTTCCCTCCCCTCAGCTAAACAGCACAAACTAAAGAGGGTAAAGCAAGTACAGAAAAACAAATCTCAAGGAAAATGGAGGCCAAGCATGGAGAAGAGTAAAAGTCAGGAGGTGGCACCCCTCCCTCTGAGTGAGCGCTTGGGCCAGTGCTGGGGATACATAGTGAGTGACAGTGGATGCTCTTGGAACCAAGGCTTTTAGGCAACAGGCTGAACAGTATTTCTGATCACCTCTCACTATGGATCACGCAGTTCTTCTCCATAATATTCTGGCCTGCAGCACTGGCCAGATTACAGTTTCAGTCGGACACAGCAGCCTTCCTTGTTTTCTGACCCTAGATCCAGGTTCCTCTGATAGGAACGGCATTAAGATCCCTGTAAATACGAAGCTCTATGCAGTCTCCCAGAATGTTTAATCCCTGTGATTATAAGGGATATATTTACACATCACTGCTACCAGATTTTATGTGATTTTGTTGTTGTCTGAGGATGTTTTTTTTTACTACATCTGTCACAAAATATAAAAATTTTGCCTTGCAAGAGATCTAAGGATTTTCTGTCCTCAGCTTAACACAGACTATATACACAGTGATGTTTGCCTCCGTAGACATGTGGTAAGAATCCTGTTAGCATTTATATATGCCTCCTTAGGTGCTTATTCCATGCTTTAATTAACCCTAGGATTTGAGTCTTTCATGAGAAAATTATCAAGTAGGGCCACTGCAGCGTGATTTAGCCACTCAGCCAGAGGGAGACAGGGACATTTTATTTTCCATATTATGAAGGATATGCCAACAACCTTTCGACTACAGTAGTTCACTGGCGGCAACGGCAGCATGATAAAACCAAAGTCACTGAAAATACTACCATGTCATTAGTAGCTGAAAAGCTAAAACGGATATGCATGCCTGGTCCCCTTTGTTGCGGTTAGTTTAAGGATACCAAGGGAAGCATGCCATATATAGCAGACAGAGTGCTTTTATAACCAGAACCTGATTATTTTATATTCACAGCTAGGCACAAGCTACAAGGGAAACTGATGTGGAGAGCTCATCCCACCCTTTATCTGAGATAATCATTAAGCTGCCACAAATTTTAGAACAGCTAAGCATCTCTGAGAGCAAATCTGCAGTCTGGCAGTTAGAGTGGGACTGAGGCAAAGAGCCTAGCAGCTAGGTGAAACCCCACGAGCACCCCTGATCTCCCCCAGACCCTCCTCCCACTGACCTGCAGGAGCTGGGAATCTCATTATGGAATGGAGCAACTCCACCGCCTCTCCCCAGCCCTGGGGACAGAGGAAGAAGCAGTGGTACCACCCTCTAGCTGCTCTCAGGATGGAGCAGGGAGCAGCACCCATCTCTGAGGAGCTCTCATTGTTAACCTGGGGCTCCAAGCCCCAGTGGCCAGCTGACAGCATGCTTTGGTGGGGTTTAGGCTACCTGTAGCATGCCTGAAGAGATAATGCACACTTCACTGCCTGGAGCTTTCCTTCTCAGCCACAATGGCCAGAAACCTTGATAAAATCAATAAAATTATTGCCCATATGCTACGGGGATTCAATTGCCATCCGGGACTCAACCTGGCCACAAGTTAGGGCTGCAGGTCTCCAGAAGAGAGAGGGAAAGAATGGCTGACAGGTGAAGTAATCAATGTCCAAACACCATGGCAACAAGAACTAACTCCTACCTATCTGGTTTTACATTTCCTCTCAAGCTTGCTGCCAGGCAGCATATGTATTCTGCTGTGGGGCTGCAACAGCCTGCCTCCCTGAATGCTAGGGATGCTATTCTGCCCTGCAGCAACAGAAATCTGCACAGGATTCTGTCTGACTATGCTTCTTACTGTAAAAAACCCACAGTATTTATATGAACAATCCTTAAAGGATACAATCAACCTTCTTTTTTAAAAATGAAAAACTTCTCTGACTTCCAAGTATGCTGTTATTAAATGCTACTTAAAATGACTTCAAATAAAAGAGTTCTCCAAATAAATACTTCTTTCTTTTGTTTGCTTCACGATTTGAATGGCACTTTGTACTTCTGTTTGTACTGCTTTTTAATACAATAGCAGAGGAGATAGAAAGTAGTAATAGAATAAAAGTAATTTTGACATAAAACAAGGACAAGAGATTAAGGGAAATGCACAAAGTGAAACTATTTTTAACTCTAATATTTGATGACACTTCATGGGCCATCTACATTTTTAAGGGAGAAAAAGAGCAAGATTTTGCTGTAGTTTTATATAGTACTTTATTATTTTACTTCCATCTCCTCACTGTTTTCACTGAGCCGTTTCCCTCTATGTTTGCCCTAACACAGGGAGAAAAGCCCCATGGACACAAAGCTTCATCGCTCCTACACTTGGCATAGACTTTAGAGAACAGACTGGACATTGCCTTAAGTGGTCTTCCTTACCCTGCTGTCTCCACGTGTATCACAGACAACCCAAATACATATAAATCCATGTGTACAATCCTAAATCTTCTTCCAATCAACCCATCATATTCCACACAGTACACCTCCAACACCTGGTTGATGCCAAGCTGGCAAATCAGATGTAAACTCTCTCCCTAAAAGAAGCAAATCAGATGTAAACTCCCCCTCTAAAAGGTGCATCTCACCAGACACACTGCTAAGGTGCAGGGGAAGCCAGAGCTGGTGATGTGAACACAAGTGAGGTTCACAGGATGTGCTGAAACTCAGCCAGCTACTGCACCCCAGCTCACTGCATGGAAGATACCCTGCTTTTAAGTCCAACGAGTCCAAGTAAACACATTCATAAGCCTTGGGAGGACTGCAAAACAATAAATCTTGCATTGACAAGAAAGAAACTGTTAAAAACAACTGCTGATTTTCATTTATGGGCTTATTTGCATTTTTTTTTATTCATGCACTGGGATGTAGTGGTTTCCCTATCCCTAAACCTCTTTGAAACCATATTAATGTGTCTTGTTTTTTTTTAATTCAGCAAAAGCAAGCCCAGACTCCTCAAAATACTACTAAGAAAGAAGTGACATTAACTAAATAGGGCAGCATCAGCAACAATTACAGTGATGTGTAAGCATAACTGCGTCTATCTCCTATTAGCGTGAAAGGGAAATATGAGGAATAGCACTGTGATAAATGCAAAAGCCTTTACAGAGAAACCTTTAGGGAAAAAAAATTGCAAAAAATGGGTAAACAACAGTGCTGGGTTTTACATACTTCAACCAAAGCAAGACATGCTTTCCTGTTGGGAGTATGGCACATAGTCATATAGGGAATAAAAGGAAAGATGGAAGAAGACAGAATGCAACAGGCAACCTGAAATCGCTCACTATTGCTTCAGTGAACCTTGTCATTGTGCAGCACTTGAAGCACTCTCCAGTGTCCAGCTGAGGGCACTGCAGTAAGACACCTCAATCCCTTCATAGAATCATAGAATAGTTTGGGTTAGAAGAACCTTCAAAGGTCATTTAGTCCAACCTCCCTACAGTGAGCAAGGGCATCTTCAACCACATCAGGTTGCCAAACCTGATCTGGCCATACAATTGATTACTACACATACCAGTATCCAAAGAGCTCCAAGTTTGTGAGTTGGGACCTCGCTCATAATATCCACACCTTCTCTCACTTAGACTCATTTACGTGCAAAATGTTGTGTGAGAAATGGAAGTGCACCCTGGCTAAAATTAGCTCAGATTGCTGAACAGGTTCTCGGGGAAACAGTTTGTTGCAGTCTTCAAACATGAAGCCTGAAACAGACTTCAGAATTACTGCAGCAACCCTATTCCTAAATCTAAAATGGTTTCACATGCATCTCTTCAACTAGTATGTGGAAGGCACACCTGGAAGACCCTTTCCTGTGCCCACCTCTTTCCCTGCATCCTTGTCAGTGCACAGAAGGACTGCTAACCCCAGCTACCAGCTTGAAAAGAGAGGGGCAAGAGGATGAGAAAGTAGGAACTGAAGTACTCAGGAGATGCAGCATGCCTGACCTTGGTCAGTGGGGAATCCATTTGGGCTTGCTGGACAGAGTCAAGGCTGTAGCCAGCTGTCTGATTTGCCTTCCCCAGACATTCATGCAACTGATTTCACTTAAAAACATCCCACACAGGGTTTTGGCATAAGGGGTTCTGGCAGGGAAGTCTGTAAAGAGTTAATACATTTGGTTTCCAGCTCCGGAAGGCTGTATTAATTTCCTACTTATATTGCGAATGAAAATAAATTCAATCTTCTCCCTGTGCTTTTCCACCAAAAAGAAGTTCCCACTCAATTCAAGGAGATAAGCAGCCTTCCGCTCTGGAGAGGCCAATGCAGGAAAGCAAAGGAATGATGTTGATTAAAAAGAGGCCCGACAGCCCTTGCCTTCCTGAGGAGATCTGCACAGTTCTTACAACAACCATACTGAAACCACCTGGAGGTTCAGACAGGAAAAGTGGCTGTCAGGTGACAATAAGGATTGGGCTCTTGATCATCTAAAAATACAGCACCAACCCAAACTTCATTCATGCCAAGTGAAATAGTAGTTTTAACTAACTTTCACTGAACAAGGACATTCCTTCATTGAATATTAAAGGATATGGTCAGATAACTTTTAGCAATTTCACTGTTGTTAACTGAAGCTCTACTTTTAATATTAGCTGAAGAGTTGAAAAGCTTTCTGTTAAAATTAGTTTATCACCTATGCTTTGGCAATGTCTCTTTAATTTTTACCTAGATTTAACTACAACTGTTTTCTCTTTCAATAGCAATATTTGGTATTCATGCCAGACAATTTCCATGGCAAGGAGGCATCTGTAACTGTGAACCAAATAGAACTGTTATCAAAATAGCTCTAGGTACAATGCTTGACAATTTCTAAAACACCACATATGGGAATACTCAAGCCCCTACTTTTCCCTGAAAACAAAAAGAGTTGAAAACTAATTGCTGGCTAAGTTACAGATAAGGCTCAAAACATAACTCACCAATCCCCTTTGCCCCTTCCTCTAAAATTCAGCATTCAAATGGAAGCATGCTCCTTCAGCCTTCAAATTTGGGGCTGAGAAGCATATATGGGACTGCCATCTGTAGTACAAAAGGTAAAACAAAACAAAAATTATAGAACAGGTTTTTGACAGAACAGGTTTTTGACTGCATATGAAAATGAGCACAGACATCTGGGAAGCCAGATCTCTGGGTGCCATGATATGTTTCACCTACAGCTGTCCTAAAACATATCACAGTCAGCTATTCTTTCACTGACCATCAACTGTCTGGCAAATGAGTTACATCTAATACTGTCTCAATCTGCATCCTCAAATCTTCCACTCCAGTTCTACCAAAAGATGTGTGCCAGAATGAACTTCTGGAAAAGACAAGAACTCCACAATACTGCATGTACTACTAAATCCCATGAAACTTCTGCACTTCTACCTCTGCTCTGAGAAATCACTCTTCATTTCATGTGTACCTTGCATGTGGAAAGAGAGGCCAGCATCCTGGTACTCATTTCCTCATACTTGAGATACTGGAAGTGCCTGGCTGTGGATAGGAGCTTGAGGACATGCTCACCTATTCTCTTCTAGATTCAGGCCTTTCAGAAGACAGGGCTGCTTCCAGTCCCTAGGCTAGTGCTGTGGAAGCCCGCAGCTTGACTCCTACTTCCCTGGCACACAGATGTACAGGGCATAGTAGTGTTGCTGCCCACAGAGCATTGCTACATTCTGAAATTCCACCCCATGCTCAGACAAGAAGCCCTAATCTCGATTTTATTCCAGGTGTAAACCAATAAAACACCTAGTATGACAGGAAGGATTTCTGTCTGATACTTCTCACCTGCAATGGAAGCTCTAAAGTCCCCTAAAACACCCTCTAAATCCCATACTTATCCTGAGCTTTATGGCATCCATTTCACCTCAGCCAGCTCTGAACATCTTAAAAGCAGTGTCGCCCTCATCCCATTGCAGAATTGCACCTCATTCTTCTCCCTAAAGCATCTCCTCATCAGTTCTGGACAGAAGAAAACCTGAGTCATTGGATGTTTATATAAGGGGGAGATGTTCATGATGCACCAGAATCTTGCTGTATTCTGACCTGCAAGCAGAAAGGACGGAGCTTATCAGGTGAATAATAGCTACCTATTCTCAGTACTCATCAAGCACTGCAGTAGAAGACTCTATGACTTGATGAGTTAAGTCACTGTGGCCTGGGAGATAGAGGTGACTCTGCCCTGCTGGGATTCAAGCACAGAAATGACTGATGAATTACACTCTGGACCTCCAAATGATGTACTTGCATAAGTACAGATAATCTTCACATTGCCCTTCTCTATCTTTACAGAGATTATTAACACATCTACAGATGAATGCTGGGGAAGATAGCTAGGAATTTGTATTCAAAGCAATCAAGTTGAATACAGCTGCAACTGATTAAAACAGTTTTAATTTAACTAGCACCGAGAGAGTCAGTCAGCATTTGGGAGCAAACGCAAACAAAGTGCTTGTCCTGTAAGGCTGAGAGCTGGGACTCCTTCCTGGCATCCTGGGCCTTCTGGGCATCCCGCCTGTGGAGCCAGGGCAGTAGTCACTACAGAAACCGCAGCACTGCTGAGATGCCTATAGATCATAAAGCAGCCAAACCCCACACGAGTCAGAGGTCCCTCAACGGTTTAAGAAGATGCGTAATATAACAAATATGGCCTCTAGCATTTTAAGATGAAAGCCTTCAGGAGTGGAAGAAGCAATGCCCAAAATGAAGAGCACAGAGAGCAATATACTTATCCCATTATACTATAGGAGAAGGCACAAATGCAAGGGGCATCAAGTTGCTTTTACCCCACAGTGTAAGTAATGTCAGTTTACATCTATTCTAACTGTTCTCAGGCAACATCAGTCCAGCAAGACACCTTTGCTTTGCTGACAATGGGTTTTCATTATCACAAACTACGACGAACTTTTCAGAGATGCAATAAGCTAAATTAGTTTCCAAAAGACCAGTTTGTGAGCAGGGTCCACATTTACCTTGAATACACTATATTCACCTCACCAGGTAAAGCCACTGATATTCAGGAAAACCTAAGGATTTCTCTTTTCTGCTTTCTCTTTTGAACATCTTGCTCCTGAACTTGACCTACCAGACACCAAAACCATTGTTTGTCTTCAGTTCAGTAGCAACAAAGTTGTCTCTGTATGAAAATTAACAGTAATGCATACTGGACCCTCTGTATAAATACTTCAAAATAAAATGTGGCTTTTAAGCAAATTATTATTTATATTTTAGTATCATTGAAAACATTGTATTTTTATAACTGTCCCACAAAGGGATGAGAGGCAAGCTGTAAAGTCTTCAGGAATACAATAAAAGCAACATCATTCATAACTGGATACATTATTTCTGGTTTACAGAAGGAAATTGGTTTTAGGAAGACAAATGCAAAAGGAAATTTATGTTAGGAATCACTTGCATTCGACAGTATTCACAATAAATACTTACAACTAGTAGCTGATTGTGGAGGGAACTTCCAGTTCTGGTCCATTCTTTATTTGTGCTGCCCCACAGTTTTACCAGAAAAACAGGGGATCCTGGGCTCAGATTCTCTTGAGCCCAGAGGAATGGGGGGGGAGAGGGACTAGGCACCTTATATGCTTGTAGTAGAACCAAGTAGGTTTGTTTCCAGCCTCCTGATTCTTACCACATAGACACAAAGTAAGAGCAAGCTTCAGATAATGCAGTAGGCACTTGGGTACCTTACCTATGCAGAATTGAAATGCCTCTCAGATCAACAGAAAGCCCACATAGGTCTGATTTCCAAACAGGAAACTGAGTTCTTCTATCTGCCCTTATTTCTTGCTTAGTATAGTTGGGAGGAAGGAGAATGACTCGAATGAGAGAAGGCGAACGGAGACTACTCTGATGTGTAGTCAGCCCACTCCTGGCACTATGTGGAACTCAATACTGCAACCTCTGTTTCCTTTGAAAACATCTCAAAATCTTTGTTCAGTTCCTGATTTATTCTTCCATGAGGTCATTGTTTAGGCCTCTATCCTCTGCAGCAGTGATTAACTTCACATACTTTTGCTAGAGCTAAATCCAATACTGGCAACTTAAATAAATGCCAGTCTTACTATTTTTTTAATGACAGAGTTCAAAACAAACAAAAAGCAATCAAATGAAAGATAACTGAAATCATCTTATCTGCTCAGACACTGCAGCTAGCCTAGCTGACTGAGTTCAAAACTTGCACATGAAAGACGAGAACATTTGTTATAATATAGTGTGAAAAGCCAAACTGGCTGGGACTTTTTCCAACACCAAATCACAGAATCATAGAATCGTTTGGGTTGCAGCGGACCTTAAAGATCATCTACTTCCACCCCCTGCCACAGGCAGAGACACCTTCCACTAGACTAGGTTGCTCAAAGACCTGTTCAACTTGGCCCTGACCACTGTCAGTGATGGAGTATTCACAGCTTCTCTGGGTAACCTGTTCCAGTGTCTCACCATCCTTAAAGAACTCCAGAGTATCTCATCTAAATCTCCCCTCCTTTAGCTTAAAGCCATTTGCCCTTGTCCTGTCACTACACACCCTTGTAAAAAGAACCTCTTCAGACTTTTTGTAGGCCCCTTTTAGGTACTGGAAGCTGCTCTAAGGTCTCCATGCAGCCTCCTCTTCTCCAGGCTGAACAAGTCCAACTCTCTCAGCCTGTTGTCACAGGAGACACGCTCCAGCCCTCTGGTCATCTTCATGGCCCTCCTCTGGATTCACAGCAATGGCTCCATGTCCTTCTTTGGTTGGGTCCCCAGAGCTGAATGCAGTTCTGCAGGCAGGGTCTCATGAAAGTGGAATAGAGGGGCAGGATCACCTCCCTTGACCTGCTGGTCAACTCCTTTTGATGCAGCCCAGGTTATGGTTGGCTTTCTGGGCTGCAAGAGCACACTGCCGGCTCATGTTCATTTTCCCATAGACCAACACCCCCAAGTCCTTTTCCTCAGGGCTGCTCTGAACCTCTTCTCTTCCCAACGTATAGCTGTGCCTGCGATTGCTCCCACCCGGGTGTAGGACCTTGCACTTGGCATGGTAACTTCATCAGGTTGGCATCAGCCCACCTCACAAGTGTGTCTAGGTCCCTCTGGATGGCATTCCTTCCCTCCAACGTATCAACCAAACCACACAGCTTGGTGTCATTGGCAAACCTGCTGAGGGCGCACTCAATCCCATTGTCCATGTTGCTGACAAAGATGTTGAACAGGATTGGTCCCAACTCTGACCCCTGAGGGACTCATCTGGCTCAAGGCACATGTTGCCTCGCCTGAGAACTGTAACCATATTAATGACCATTAACTGATGCCCATATTAACCTCTCAGTAGTTCCTGGAGCTGGTCAGAAACCCAAGATGGAGTGAGTTCAGGTAGTAATGCAGGTTTTCTTAGAAGCTGCAGTTCATATGCTGCTTGTGTGTTGTAACAACATCTGTAGTATCACCTAGGAGCAGCCTGAGTACTTCGCAGTTCTCACTCCATGCAAACATGCAGAAGTACAGTTAACTTATCCCACATAACGCATAGACCACATCTCCCTGAAGCATACCCGCACAGTGTCAACTACCTTTCCTTCTTAACCAAACGCATCACTCCCTCCACTAGGCTCAACATAAGAATTATCTATGAGGGAAGCTGATTTATCACTTGATTCTTACCCACCACTCCATGTGAATACACCATATGTCCTGAACACTCAGCCTTTAATATTTCATCAGTTAGCCTCTAAACTTCCACATAAATAAGGAGATAAGAAAACAGCAACCAGTATTGCAACATGCCTTGGATTTCACTGTTCTTTGTGGAAACATAACTGACTGCATATAAAAGCTGAGCTGGAGACGAGGGTACCTTCTTTCTCTTCCTAACTCATTCAGTACAGAAGCTTTTAAATAGTTCTGCCTTGGTTATGAAAAGAAAAAGCAGCTGCTAACACAGGCTGTTATTCGGCAGGTTATTAACAGAAATCAGGCAGAAAGGTATAGCTCTCCCTCTCTCTCACACACCACTGTTAGTACACAGTCTAATAATTGAGCAATAAATCAAGTGAGCCAAAAGCCTAAACATTCCACCAACTCCCTAAAGCAACTGCACCAGCTTTCCTCCTTATGGTCAATAGCACTTAACCCTCACCCAAGTGACATCAAAGGCATCATCTTTCGAGGAAGGCAAGGACTTCACCCAGGTGTGCACTACGACCACTAGTTACAGATACAATGTGTGCGTTGGGGAAAAACCTCTTTCTTGCTTATTTTGACAGCTTGAAAAATCTGTTTACTAGAACAATAAATACAGCTCTGACATTGCTGTATAGTGCCTCTAAATGATTGAGAATTTTGTAGACATTGTTATATAGGACCTGTAAACAGTACAAGACTTGGTGGTAATTTCCAGCGTCTTATCGCAATATCCAATGCACTCACCTCGAGAACGAAATGGAAAGGCACGAAATCGACAGCCTGTTTCACTGATCACAGCCTTTGAGATTAAACTTCTGAACTGAGCAACTGCAAAAGCCCTTGGGAAAAATGGTTGCTTACTGTCGATAGTTTCATTTGGTTCTTCATGCTTGCTTTATTTTTCACTAGCTACACAACACCTCTATACTTCAAACATACAGTAAATCACACTTGACACTGTTTCTACAAATCAGCCCCAGCCCCCCCAAGTTGCAAAGAAACACTGTTCAGAGACCTGTTATATTCTTCTTTCCACAGTGTGAAAGCTAAACTATGATTCTCCTGCAAAAGCTACAGGGCACTTGGCTGCCTTACCTACTGAGCCAGTGCACACCCAGAGGCAGGGGGACCTGGCTCTTTACTCATAGCAGTGTGAACACAGTGGTGATTTTGGTGCCAGATGTTTCTGGACCAGCACGACTGAGCCAGCTGGTTGCTAACTTCCAAAGTGACCATTTTCTCAAAATAAAGTAAGACAGATTGGAAATGTCGATGCTTAGTAGCACAGATACCAGTTTTTGGGGGAAACTCCTTATAAATGTAGGACAGGGAAACAAACCACCAATACACGGTAAAACTGTGTAGTATCAGGACAGCAGTGCTGAGGCACACTGATTCATGTGTGATGCTGAAGATTGGGAATCTTACATCATAGTAAAAAAAATCTTTAAGCGAATCCTTAAAAGGGAGCATTTCTGTGCTGGCTTTAAGAGCCAGGACAAGATGAAGAGAAGCCTTCCACTTGGTGTGGTTTTGCTCCCAGAATCCATCTGATACTCGTGTGTATATACACAGTGCTCATACCACTCCCTCCTCTCTCGAGCTGAAGCTAGGATGTCGTGACTGCTAAGTAGCCTGTGACTGACAGCAGTAGAACCCTGACCTGCAGCCGAGATGCTCACACAAGCACATTCGTGTCAAATCCACCTCAGTACACAACACACAGCTTATGTTGGCTTGGCACCATGCACAGGTGGTAACCCCGTCAGTCCTTTTTGAGAGGCATTGAGCCTGCAGAGCAGGATCAGTGTTTTGTCAGCTCCACCCCTGGCATTATGGGTTGGATGCCCTAAGGCTGACTCTGGGAGCTGGAACCCCGATGTGCTGTACTGTCAAACAAAAACTGAGGAGAAGGTGGCCAGCACCTGCTGGAAGATGCCATCGATGCCACTTGCTTTCATTAGCACACTACAGCAGGGGCCTTTTGCTTTTTACTCTTGATCCAGTATATGTTTCTGCATGACAGAACTGTTACTTTTTTCCTGATCACTTGAAATGGCAGAGGACAAGTCTCTGTGATGGGTTTGTTTGGTAAGGTTTGGGTAGTGGACGGACTACAGGGGTGGCTTCCATGAGAAGCTGCTACCAGCTTCCCCTGTGCTCACCACAGCTAGTGCCAGCTGGCTCCAAGAGGGACCCACTGCTGGACAAGGCTGAGCTCATCAGCAAGTGGCAGTGCCTCTGGGATAACACGTTTAAGGGGAATAAAACCTGAGCAACTTCAGTCAGGGAGAGGAGTGAGAGTATGTGACAGACACAGCCCTACAGGCACCAAGGTCAGTGAAGAAGGAGGGAGGAGGTGCTCCAGCTGCTGGAGCAGAGGTTCCCCTGCAGCAAGGAATAGCAGAGGCAATGTGTTACGAACTGACCACAACCCCCATCCCCATATACTGCTGGGCAGAGAATTTGGGAGTGAAACTGAGCCTGGGAAGAAGGGGGGGGGGGAAGGCGTTTTAAGAATGGGTTTATTTCTCATTACCTTACTCTGATTTGACTGGTAATAAATTAATCTCCCCAACTTAAGTCAGTTTTGCCCATGGCAATAACTGGTGAGTGATCTCTCCCTGTCCGTATCTCCATGCACATGCCTTTCACTGTGTTTTCTCTCCCCATCCAGCTGAGAAGGGAAGTGATAGAGCAGCTCTGGTGGGCACCTGAAATGCAGCCAGGGTCAACCCACCCCATGGAGATGCTCCCTCCTGTGTCAATGTTTGCATAGCTGCAGCCTGCTCTGGCGTCATCTGCCTACAGCCTGCCCAGCATTATGGGTACAAATACAACCACAGTGCATTTTAAGGTCTAACTTTGCTCAGCCAGGCCTATGTGGTCCTGACTGCAGCATGAGTATGAGGTACATACCAAACTCCACCAGTTTCTTTGTATTTTGCTGGAGAGAGAAAATGGAGAGGAAAAATACCACTTACAACAGACTAGCAAGCTTGGCTCAGGGCACGAAGCCTGCAGACAGCCATATAACCATCTGACCATGCTCTAAATGCTATTCAGTGTGGACATCACACCTCTGGTTCAGGAGATCATCAAGCCACAGATGACTCTCTACTGGGAAAATAGTGTATTCTTCTTACATCTGGTACTGTGATGGATACATGTGCAACACCCCAGGGCTGTTTGCAAGGTCTGACATCCACAAAGGGCACAGCTGCATGTTACTACTCCTCTGGCAGCAGATCTGGTGTCGGAGCTTCCCAGCAGCCAAACAGATGCGGCAGCTGACAGAGCTGTGAGGATGGTGACTCAGCACAAGGAGGAGGGCTGAGGAGTGTCAGGGGAGAAAGGAATGTCACCGATGGTGCAGGACAATGGACCTACAGACTCCAAAGCTGTGCTGCCAGCTCAGGGCAGCATTTCTCCCTGCTTATCAAATGGAGAGTATGACACCTGGCTCGGGACACTCCCTCGGCTGTTAGAGACCGTCACACAAACCAAACAGCCGTTTCAGGCTGACAAATATCCCCTTGGACTAGAAAACCAAATCCTTCTTCTCCCCTGCCAACTGACCTCTTGTTTTCTTTGCTTCAAAGAAAAAAGAGATTATTGTTCTTCTGCTGAATAAGATAACTGCTATTCAGCAGTGACTTGTTTATTTAAGTGGGCTGCATCAAAAGGAGCGTGACCAGCAGGTCAAAGGAGGTGATCCTGCCCCTCCACTCTGCTGAGACCTCACTTGGAGTATTGTGTATAGTTCTGGTGTCCTCAACATAAAAAGGACATGGAACTGTTGGAACAAGTGCAGAGGAGGGCCACAAAGACGATCAGGGTACTGGAGCACGTTCCGTATGAAGACAGGATGAGAAAGTTGGGGCTGTTCAGCCTGGAGAAGAGAAGGCTGCGTGGAGACCTCATAGCAGCCTTCCAGTATCTGAAGGGGGCCTATAGGGACGCTGGGGAGGGACTCTTTGTGAGGGACTGTAGTGATACAACAAGGGGTAACAGGCTCAAACTTAAACAGGGAAAGTTTAGACTGGATCTGAGGAAGAAGTTCTTTACTGTAAGGGTGGTGAAGCACTGCAATGGGTTGCCCAGGGAAGTTGTGAATGCTCCATCCCTAGCAGTGTTCAAGGCCAGGTTGGACAGAGTTTAGTGTGAGGTGTCCCTGCCCATGGCAGGGAGGTTGGAACTTGCTGATCTTAAGGTCCTTTCCAACCCTAACTATCCTATGATTCTGATTCCATGAAAGGGCTCAGAATAAGCTTACTAGAGTTTAGGTAATGAAATCAGGATTATTCTTAGGAAAATGCAGGCTGGAGACAGCATATGGTCAGAGATGCAAAACTCTTTCTTGGCAATAGATTTGGCTCCACAGGGCTTGAAGGATATAGCTGTAACAGGACCTTTTATGCATAAAACTAGGAAAAAATCTTGCTTAACGTACATCACTGTTTTCTATGGCATTCTCCTCTTCTCCTGTGGTCCAATTTGATACTCTCTGTTCAGTGAGCAGCTAATACATGGCTCCGTTGATTTCAGAAGCAATCAGGCAATATTAACTTTCAAAAGTAATTTGCATATCTTAGGCAGTAGTTGGTTAACATCCTAGCAGGTCTGCTGCAGATAGTCCCAAATTAGCTTTCTCACAAGGAATAATTTCTCCTCTGTCCTTTGATAGAGAAATTTTCCCTACCTGTTATTAAGACCTGCACGCTGAAAAGGTCTCTGCTGTGCGATCCCACTCACACAAACAGGAAAAAACTAGCACAAGCTCATAAATCCATTAGCTAAAATCATGCATTGCTGTAAAAGCTCACAGACCCCTGGAAAGTCATCCAGAAGAAGCCAAGCCTGTAAGAACCAAGCTTTTGCTATACAGGGAATTAATATTTAACTTGAAAATAATGCAACAAAACCTATCCCCTGCTTTTAGTGTAAATCTGTGTTAATTATAAAATGTGTGGCTTGTGGACTAATTTCAGGCTTTAAAAGACTCAATTTTCTCACTGTCAGAAAAAATGGCTGTTTCCACTGCACACAAAAGTGAGCTTTCAGAAGTACCTCAGGGGGCTGATTTGCACCAAATTTCTGTGATAAGCTTGGTCAGGGCAGACACTTTAGACAAGGCCCACCCAACTACCTCCTAAGCCTTCCCAAATCTGAACCTGTACAGTAGCCATGTTTCAGATGTGGTTACTGCCTGTCCACCACAGCTTGGAGACCATTCAGACTTCCTCTCCTGGAAATGCCATTGGTTTAAGCAAAAAAGCCTCATTTTTTTTCAGGCACAAATGCTCCTTTCAAAGTTAAACTTGACTATCCTATCTAGACAATGTACAACAGGCCCATCAACTTAAAGCGCCCCTCTTTGCAGTTTGAGCTGGCACATCAATTCACATGTCTTGAAGAGTAACAGAACCAGCTTTCATGAGAATGAAATATATTACAATATGGGTGGCAAAATACTGGTTCAGGTTGCCCATAGAGCTGGTGGATGCCCATTCTTGGAGACATTCAAGGCCAGGCTGGATGTGGTTCTGAGCAACCTGATGTAGTTGTAGATGGACTATATGACCTTTGAAGGTGTCTTCCAAAACAAACTATTCTATGATTCTACAATTACTCATTACAAAGGGTTTACAGGTTTGAAAATTGGTCCTGTGGGAAGTTACCTTCACATTGAAAATCCCATTTTCAGTCTTTTCCTGTTTGTCAGTTTTACTCAGTGATTCAAGTGCTAGCAACACAGTGAGAAATGGATCTCTGAAGAAAAGGCAGCCCAAAAAGCAACTTGCAGCATTGAACTGCAAAAAATCCCCATGCTGGAAAACAATGCAAAGTCCAACTTGTTTGCTGTTTCTCTCCAATATAGTTATCTGCAGTAGCTGAAGTTTTGTTGGCCATATATAAACTGTACATAAAGGCAAAGCAATACACTGCTACATGCTAGCCAAATACCAACTGAAGCTTAAAGCTCTTCCAAGTGCCAGAAGGAGCTGAAGTCAGAGTACTTTATCTATTGGAGGCTTTTTACTTAGGTAAGTTAGAAAGTGGGTAAACAATACCATTTTTATCCTTGACTACGCAAAACTAAGAGTAACTTTTACTTCTACATGAAGAAGTGGAACTTCAGCTATGTATAATATTCACCTGACTTCAACAAATCCACAGGACTGCACTTTAAGAAGGATCTGGGGGAAACATCTCAGTATAAATTATAGTGTTCTCCTTTCTGGCAACACCTGAAAATAGATCTCTGAGGGGGAGTGAAAACTGGGGTGTCTCATGAAGATGTTGCCTCCAGACTTTTGTTAGCTGTATCTTTCATTCTGGTCTTAACCTACAGAGTCCTAGGTTTAATCCAACTGCATTTTCCCATCCTTATCTAAAATTAAAACTGCTGTTACCTAACCACATGTATGGGTTTTGTGCACTGCTGGCAGTTTTAAGGAAAGCCTGTCATGCATCCACTATATGGTCATTTTCATCTCAAAAACTTCCCATGAAATGTCATTTAGGACACTAGGAATTGCTATATTCATTTAGTTTAGTAGGGATAGCAAGAAGAAAAATACCAGTGCAAGCACTTCACTACCACTGGTTCCCACAATGAAAGCAGTAGCAAGTGTGCAGTGAGTCCTACGTCTGGTTTGCTCTCCTTCCTTTGCAAGCTGGGCACTGGCAGACATACTGGACATGCAGAGGGCATGTGAAGATTGGTACACATATGTGTGCAATGGGAATACAAAGTGCTCAGGTAATCCCCCACAACTGGAGAACACCTCAGTGTGACAGGTTATCCAATACAGAGTAACCCAAACATAGGGCCAGGAGAAAGACTGGCCAGCTTGGATGGGGCTTTGAGCAATCTGATCTAGTGGAAGTTGTCCCTGCCTACAGCAGCAGGAAAGGAACTGAACGATCTTTAATGTCCCTTCCAACCCAAACCATTCTTTGAGTCTATAATTCTATATTCAGGTACTGACAGTGCCTCTACCCCACGTGCTAAGCGAAACCTCTCATCATTTCTCCGTATCAAATATATAGATGAATCTCCATCAGTATTTCAGATGGTAACTTTTCCCTGCCTGGAAGAAAACACACAAAAGCATTCAGCAAGTACTAAATCAAGAGGTCTCCTTGCTTTTGGCCCTTGTGGGGCATGTTTTGTAGAGGTGTGCTCACTTGTCTTTGCTTTGAGAAATGGGATGTTTATTATGGAACAGTACAAGAAGTCACTGACAAGCCACTTTATAGTTAACTTCAGATTTAGTGATGGTTACTTTTCATTCCCATGGTTCCTGTGCACGGGGAGCCTCTCACTTATCTGGAAAGCCATGTCCTCCTCGCTGCCTGATCCTTTGCTTTGCCCTTTGGCAGGTGAACACCCTAAAATAATCTGTCAGATGGAAACACAATTGCTTTTACAAGCACAATACTTCATTATATATTTGTTTTGAAAACAGTTTCCAGAGCCTAAAATATGACAGCAAAAGCCAAAGAGAGCGTTGATGTTGTTACAAGGTCAGCTCTTCAGAGACAGTAGGCAGCAATGTTGGCATGCTGTCAAATTATCACCATGGCAAAGATGGCAGCTCACAGGCAGTGATTCAGCTGCTTTGACAATACCAAGGCTCCAGCTAAATGTGAAGATAAGTTGCTCATACTCCCTCGCACACACACACTCTACCTTGGGAGTTTCTTAATGTCTTTTTTTAATTATTATTTTAAATGAAGTCACAGAGTTTAAGAAATAGAAGCAATGTGCTTAAGGATGACAGACCACAGTGAAAAGTTCCTTCCATACACATCCGTTGTATGTATATACACACATATCTATACCGACATACACCTCCTACAGATAGTATATTACTATAAATAAGCTTCTCCTTAAGTAGCTGAAACAGTGAAACCTGATTCTCAAAAGACTTCCTTCCTTCGGGTATCACTTCCAGCTTCCTCTCTCCTTAATGCAATGACCCTTGCCTGCCCTTTTGGCTGTGGGAAGACAGGCTGCCCCTGCATCCCTAGGCAAGAGCCTGCATGTATGGGGGCCTGCCAGGGGCTATGCATGCTTAGACAGTTCAGCTCCTGTAGCCAGCAACGTGTAACTGCTTAGTCCTGCTCCCCAGAGCCTGACTTTAGGTTACTCCCCTATTCTCAGTTGCTAACGTTTAAATGACAATAATAGCAGCTTAATAATTCTGGAAATTTCTTTTATACTTACCTTGTCCTCTTGCTTGTACACTGAAAACATTTGCATCTGTAATATTAACAATGCCATTTAGTATACCTCAAATATATCCTTGTGCTCCATCCAGCATCAGAACACTCTTACTGATGGACGGAGATGCTTAGAGGCCATTATAAATTACAAGCTCTCTGCAATGACTGGCATGCTTTGGGGAGCTGCTCTGTAAAGATATATGAATCTCGCTCGATTTTTTATTGGGGTGTTTTGTCATAAAGTCACTGCTTTTGTTTAATTTTGCAGGTCTGGGAAGACAAAATAAGCAGGAATGAATAAAACAGCCTGAGATAAACTACCTCCAGTAAATACTGCAGGGTTGTTAGGAGACAGTGCCAGCACTATCTGCCCTGAAAAGCCTTTTCCAGGCTGACGCAAGCTATAAACTTTGTTTTGCTATACAAGGTGCTTTGTTCTTAGTTTTCGTATAAAAAAAAACAACATGCTTTTGCCTCTGGGTGTGCCCTGCAGCCATGTCCTCACTCCATGTTAGGGCAAGAATGGGGTATGCATCAGCTGCCTCCTCTCTCTGCCCTGGCCTGCAACCAGTACCTTGTAGCTTTTCCATGGAAAGTGAAACCCAGCACAGGGAGCCCCTGTGCACCAAGCCCCAGCTGGGAGCAGGGGGGGAGGACTCGAGCCTTGACTTAACACACAAGATGTGCTCCTACATGGTAAATAGTTCAGCATTTCTGTGTGAGCAGTTTTTTCCCCATGAAAGATACAGGGCCAGTTCCAGGACAGCCCTGCAACTAGCAGGGTGTTGGGCAAGCCCACAGAGCACAGTGGAAGCCGTGCTGCCTCCTTGCCCATAAGGCAAAGAAGGACTTCTCTCTTTGAAGCAGAATCATGACCTGACTGATCATCCCGCAGGGAAACACAGTTCTCCCCCACCTCTCCCCACTGTGGCCCTTAGACTCTGCAGTGGGTACACAGCATGAAGCAGGATACAGACACCTGGCTGCTTATAAAACAGCAACACTAACAGGGCTTTCCTAGCAGTCACTAATTCTCGGAAGTCTCCTCATTTTCCTAAGAAAAGCTGTTAAGAGGGGAACATCAAAAATACTCAAAGTCTTTTGAAACATAAGGATTTATTTCTGGAAGTACTGGGCTCTTTGAATGCTTCAGAGCTCTTGAGAACAAATCACTGCCTAATGATGATAAGCATCTCCATGTGCTTATCCAACCGATAGGACACAAAAAGCTGAAATTTGGCACAAAGTTCTCCTGCACCAACAGTTTTGTGCGGCTCACTGCAAGACTCCATCCCTCACAATCGGAGGCCACGCAGCCATGCACTCATTGTATTACTGCTTCTTTATCCTTTGGTGGTTTTGGTGCTTGTGAACAGAACAGGTTGCAGACAAGTACACTGAGTGCTGTGCCAGTCTGCCTACCTTCTCTCCTTCCTCCCTGGGATGCCTTTCCAGCCAGACCTGGACTCTTCAGTTAAGAGAGTGTGGGTTTTAGGAAGGTCTTGATTTCCTCAGGCAGAAGCACAGGAGGGGAGGCAAAAAGCCAAATCCGCTTCCACACTTGGCTGCTTTTCCAATGGAGAGATTATAACTTTTTTCCCTTTCAGAAAGATACTTGTCAAGGGAATATTACTGGAAAATAAAAGACAGAAGCTGTGTCCTTGTGCCTGTGGTCAGGTATGATTACAGAGAAAAAAAGATAAACATACTTTCATTGAGTACACGGGCCACTGTCAGAGCTGCAGAAAAGAGGGAAGTATTTATGCATTAGGAGACTACATAAAAGGCAAGAGAGAAAAGAAGCCAGGCAGTGTTCTCAAAATGAGAACATACATATGGATGCAGGAGTTTAATTTTAATCATCCACGTACGAAACATTTGGCCCAAGTCCCAATCTCTTCTGAGCAGGAGCAGTCGTTTAGGATTCCCTTTCCTGGCAGGTGTGCAGGCTATTCCCTCTCCTCTGCAGCAGGGTCCAAATAAACACTCTCTGTTCTTCTCAAGGGGAAAGGAGATGCACAAAGGAGAAGTTCGCAGTGCAGCAGAGAGTCAGTTCCCCTCCGGCAGTGAAAACAGACATCAATCAATGCCCCCGGCAAATGGATTTCCCTCCCACAGCCATCACTGCTCCTCAAGCAGGTGGCCAGGTCTGGAGGAAGCCTTATTTCCTGTCACCCACATGCGCTCCGCTCAGCACAGGAATGCCAGTAATTTTCTTTCATGAGGGTGGGAATCAATTACTAACTCCTTAAGCTGGGGAAGAGTCTCTCAGAGGCGTGACTTCTTCCTTGCCAGTGTTGCCATATGCTGCCTTTTACTTCAGCAAACTGCAAATGCACAAAAAAGGACTTTCCCTTTTTTCTTTTAGCCTGATACCTATTTATCCCTGTTTAATGCACACTGTTTACAAGCAACATTAGGCCTCTGTTTTTATACTTACACAACTTAGGTCTTAAAATAAAACCAGCCCATGCTCTAATGAGGGGGAAAGATACTACAAATATCCAGAAATTACAAGGCCCAGATGCAGAGCTTCTTTTGTTATCATTAGGTATCACTCTGAAGATTGGCAAAGATGCATTTGCTATCAACTGATAATCACTGATTTCCCGTTTTATTTTTAATACATCCTTTGCAGATTGTCTTACTCCTTCAGGAAGATGAGAGCTCTCATCTCAATGTTTTCTGCTCTTTCACAGGAAAGAAAAGTAAGGAAAACAAGACCAGTCTGGCAAGGAGGTTAAGGTGTATAAGATTTTTGTTGACCCAAGAAAGAGCGCTGGGCAAGAGGTCTGAGCATTGACCACCAACATCTCGCAACCTTATTCATTACCCAACAGCTGGAAAATGAAGTATCATAAATATTTCATTGGCTTTCAGAAACCTAAAGCATGAGCCATGGCACTGAAGTTCAGAGACCAGGAAGGAGGAAACTGGAAATATGAGAGAGGTTTATTCAGCACTAACTATACATTAAGTAGCTCCACCCCATCTCTGCTTAGAGATTTAAGGCCCAGTTACAGCAATGCTATTGAAACTCTGGAAGAAAATATTCTTTTAGAAACATTTAAGCAACTACATAAAATTTAACAAGAGCCAAAAAGCAAATGGCAACAAAAGCAATGCCACAATAACAATCTGAAAAGGCTTTTGACTTCTTGAAAGAAAAATGCACCCAACTATACACAAGTCACTGCCAGCAGCAGGAAGTATTTTAACACTCTACTGATTCTGGAGTTTGGAATCAGTTCCACTTAAAATTTTATAGGAGAAAAACAGTTTCAGTAATTCCCCTTTGTAAAGATAAATTTTCACAGGCAGGCAAGTCCTGGGTTAACCAGCTCCAAGAATGCAGATCCTGCCTCAGTGAGAACATTTTCAGAGATGAGATAGAAAGGAACATTAAACAACTCTTCTCTTGCAAGCTAAAAATAAAACACGTGAATTCCTGCTTCCTTTCAAGATGCTAAAACAATCCCTCAGTGACTTCAAACAGTGTTTCACGGGCCTGCGCTACAACCCATCCTTTCCTCCAATTTATTTTCTGTCTGTCCTTGGCAATTTGTACAGAGTAAGACTGGCCTGGGTATTGGCTCCCTATGGAAAATATGATCCCTCTCAACTCGACAAATAATTCTTGCTATGCTTGTTATATTACCACACACAGAAAAGACACCCAGCACACTTTCCTGGTGCCCCAAGATCTTACACAGGCAAAGGCTTCCCTCCCTCCACACCTTGCTCATCCTGTTCTCCATGCACATCCAGGATAGGAGCTGCCACATGATCCAACACATTCTTCCTCCAAAAAGGCATGGGCCAGGTCCCCCTGACACATTTTGCAGTGGATACTCGATACTGCTCAGTGCAAACAGCTCCAGCAACTCAGTCCTGCCATTAGCCAAGGTCAGGTATGTCTTTCCCACCAGTTAAAACTTATTTGTATGCAAAATGGTGTTTTAAAGCTGGCTCCAGCATGGCATGTAGCTGAGGGTGGACTCTTTGTGCTGAAATACTGCCGGGGAGTCTCCTGATCCCTTGCATTGATTCAAAGAGCATTCTGCCTGCCTGCCTGCAGGGCACAGGGCAGTGAGGAGAGCTGGAGACAGTCCTGGCTTAGTGCTGCCAAGTGAGCAAGATCCAGCCTTAAAGGAAGTGAATAAACCAGGCTGTGAAAAAAGCCTTCTGAAATCTCTGCTCCAAGATCTGCACTCAGGGCAGGAGAGGAGGATGGATCAAGGCAACATAAGAGCTGCGGTGTATCTACCCTGGAGAGTGATGGCACAGCAGCCATGCCACCATGCAGCCCTGCCAGGCCCATGGGGATGGATCCAGTCTCTGGGCTGCTTGGGCAGCAGATTTATGATGTGCTGTGTGGATGCTCAGAGGTGATAAACCCCAGGGCAACCTCCTGATTCACAGGCAACACAGTAAGAGGCTGTCAGGGCTGAACACAGGTCAGAGATGTTTTTTCTTACTTTGTCTTTTAAAAGTACTCTTTCACGAGAAAAGGCTGAATTACAAAAAACCCTCATCTCTGTTTCTCAAGATGTCAGATTACTTAAGGGACTGGTTAATTTAGCTTTTCATTCTAGATATGCAACTAAGTTGGTCTGTTTAACCCCTAAGACCTTTTAAGTGCATATAAGGCTGTGCAAGAGCCACAAAACTTCAGTCTGTAAAAAATTTGTTAAATTGATGTTAAAAATTAACAATTTTCCTTTCCAACTGGTTAAAAGTTAAAACCCAATAATATTAATAATCCAGAGGGACCCTGACATGCTTGTGAGGTGGGCTGATGCCAACCTCATGAAGTTTAACCATGACAAGTGCAAGGTCCTACACCTGAGTTGGAGCAATCCCAGACACAGCTACAGATTGGGGGGAGAACAGACTCACAGCAGCCCTGAGGAGAAGGACTTGGGGGTGTTGGTCGATGACAAAATGAACATGAGCTGGCAAGTGTGCGCTTGCAGACCAGAATGCCAACCGTATCCTGGGCTGCATCAAAAGGAGCATGACCAGAAGGTCGAGGGAGGTGATCCTGCCTATTTGCTCTGCTCTCGTGAGACCGCACTTGGAGTATTGTGTGCAGTTCTGGTGTCCTCAACATAAAAAGGACATGGAACTATTGGAACAAGTCCAGAGGAGGGCCACGAG
>JASSUY010015051.1:0-37527 GCA_032466535.1 Forpus xanthops
CCTTGTCCTCTCACTACAGTCCCTCATGAAGAGTCCCTCCCCAGCATCCCTATAGGCCCCCTTCAGATGCTGGAAGGTTGCTATGAGGTCTCCATGCAGCTTTCTCTTCTCCAGGCTGAACAGCCCCAACTCTCTCATCCTATCATCATAGGGGAGGTGCTCCAGTCCCCTGATCATCCTCGTGGTCCTCCTCTGCACTTGTTCCAACAGTTCTATGTAATTTTTGTGTTGAGAACACCAGAAATGCACACAATATTCCAAGTGAGGTCTCACGAGAGCAAAGTAGAGGGGCAGGATCTCTTCTTTCTTTCTGTACTCTAGTTTCTCTGTAGTTGACTTCAGCCATGCTGGCTAAGTGGAAGTTTCCATAACCTGTCTAAGTATTTCTTTAATCTTTGACTCTTGTGTGGTCCCATTTTTCTATTATTAACTACATCAGACCAAATCCTTAAAAAAAAACTGTGGCAATACCTTTCACCAATAACCTGCCAAATATCTTTCAAACCCCTTCTGTGCAATTTACTTTGTTGAATTTCTTACTGTGCTAATGTAAGCTATGTTTGTGTCCATTCCTATCCATGCTTAGTAAGCATTTCAACTTACTTAAAGTAGTTAGATGTAAATGGGATGTCAGCTAGTCAGTGCTGTTATAAGAAAATTCCCTAGCTTCTCCACTCAAATTAGAACTAAAGGACTGGATGGTTTGTATGTTGCCATGATGCTCCATCTGTGTAAAGGATATATAGAATGATGTCTCCAACCAGTTCTTTCTTTTTTTTTTCCTCATTTTATTTTTCCAATTCTGAGCAGCTGACAAAGATATTGCTACATTCTATTACTCTATCTTGTCAGTGGTATCTTAGAAAACAGGTGACATTTTTCTGCCCTGTAATGGGTTGACTGTGGCTGGATGCCAGGTACCCACCAAAACTACTCTATCACTCCCCTCCTCATCTGAACAGGGGAGAGAAAATATAACAGAACACCTGTGGGTCAAGGTAAGGACAAGGAGAGATAACTCACCAGTTACTACCATGGGTAAAACAGGCTCAACTCAGGGAAAATAATTTAATTTATTACCAATCAAGTCAGAGTAGGATAATGAGAAATAAAACCAAATCTTAAAACACATCCCCCCCCCCCCATCTCTCCCTTCTTCCTGGGCTCAACTTCACTCCTTATTTTCTCTACCTCCTATCCTACAGCAATGCAGGAGGACAGGGAATGCGGATTGTGGAAAGAAGATGAGCCAGTACTTCCTAAAACTGTTCATCTATGCTCAGCCCACCTTTGGTTTTTGGCAGACAAATTTCCACCTATAGACCCTTATGCCTGTTGCTCATTTGGTGTAGTTATTGATTCCTCGCACTAATGGTGCCCTTCTCTCAAATCACTCCTGACACTACCCATTCCCTAAGAAAAAATGAAAACCGCTTTTTCCCTTATTTGAATTGATTGTTCTCGTATTCCATCAAATTTTTTTACTTAAAACTTTATTCGACAGATAAGAAAATAGGAAGGATCCTTCTGGTTTCTTGAGTCTATCTCCCTTTATCCAAGGGAGCAATGTCCCATTACGCCTTTCATTAAGTAACCATGCTCCATTTTAATATCAATTTGATTCTTTGCCTTTTCTAGTCTTATCAGAAGACTAGTCCAGATATTCATTGTCTGACAGCAGCAACCTTTTTAATTTTAAGTAAGATTTCATTCTGGCTTTTTTCTTCTGATACGTCATCTTTCTACATTCTTATAAGGGAAGTGACACTTACTTTATTTCTTAATCTTCCTTTTTTTTTAAAAAAAAAGCAACCAACTACCTTTCAAATAACTGAGAATGATAGAAACACTAAAAAGTTTAGGAAAAAAATTGAATCTGTGATATTACAACAGAAACCAGATAAACTACAATAACTGGTTTTATGTCAAATCTCTTTTACACTGGTTGCGATACTGAGGGAAAAAGTTTCTAAAGAAGATCTTGAAGATTTTACAGCCATGGTACAAAATGATCTATTACATCTCCTTTCACACATGAAGGATTTGTGAGAAAACCCAACAAAATAAGATAATACCTAACTTTCAGATAACCGGAAAGCCTTCTGTTATAAATGCATATTAAAAAGCAGTCACTCAAATAAACAGAAATGCACGTTACAGAACCTAGCACACCTCATGACTGACAGTTACTGTAAGGAAAATACAAAGCACCATAGATACATTGCCAGAAATATACTGAGCTTTTGTTTTGTTTTTTTTTTTTCATTTAAAATGATTCCTGCTAAGACCCCAGCAAGCTTAAACAGGCTCACTGTCTTTGGCTTTCATCACCAAGGCAAGGACTGAGGAGATGACTGTCTTGTGTGAAAGCAGTCCTGTTGTAGCAAGAGGTGGTACCTTTCCTTTGGCCTGCCTAGGCCCCTCCATGAACATCCTGTAGTTTGCAGGCTTAAGGGTGCAGGCGATGTTCATTTGGGTGAATTTTTTTCCAATATGCTTAGGTCTGGCTTAATTCTCAACACTTTGTCATGTCTGGCTTTCACAGAGGGTAGAAGTTGGCCAATATGCAGAGCATCTCCCCCAGGGAGTTCATGAGGTTTCTACAAGAAGACATCAGGACCCCTCTTTCAGTCGTATGTTAGAGTCCCTATGACACCACTCCTATGCTGAAACCCTGTGCAAGTAAGAGGGCGACTGACTTCAGCTCGCAGTTGTTGCCATTCACCACCCACCTGCGGCTCGAGAAGGTGCAGAGGGAGTGCTCCCCCCAGCCGGCCACATTGGAGGCAGGACTGCGTGCCTTCTGACTCTGAATGGAAGCAGTTTTCCCTCTACCAAATGACGGTTGCTGTTCAAAGGTTCACTAACGTGGTCACACGTAATGAATTGCGTGATGCTTCTTCCTGCGGTTCTTACTGTAAAATAGAGTGCTTTTACAAATGGGTGGCATTTACAGTGCCACTCCTAATTTCAGGAGGATTTCACCAGGTACATTTGTGTATATTTATTATGCTAATAACCTATGGTAGTTAAGTTTAAATTGTGCATTACTGGCTTTAGTGTTTCTGGCATGTGGCCCATAGACATCAGTGATCACGTTACTAGAGTTATGAATTTTCTCTTTGCTTTGTTATATTGAAATAGCTGTGTAATGTAACTTTTTAAACTCAAACATACTTCATAAAAGTGTGAGTGAAGAAAATCTGAGGGGAAGAGAATGCAGCACCTGGGTTTGCATTTTCTATATCTAAATGTCTAAAAAGACCTGCATTTAGTAACCGTAATGCAAAAATAATTTGTAGTCCAAACCCATAGCGTATGCATCTTATAAACAGGTTTGTAAGAGTACACAGTGATCAATTTAAGGTAATTTTATAAAGCATCCCTAGGCATAATAAGACTTCATTAATTTGAAATGTGAAAACTAAAGCTGGTGAAATATATACATACAAATATATTAATATATATATGTATATGAAATAACTTTAAACAAAACCATAAAACAGCTTTGAATAATTATTTCAATGTTTGTGGGTATTCTCTTTTTTAAGTTTATTGTGAAAAGAATACTGAAAAACACTGGGTTATTGACAGTAAAAACAAGAATAAAAAACAGAGGAAAAGAACAGATTGCATGTTAGTCAATTGAAAACTGGACAAACTGGACTTAAAAAGCAAAAATTAATAGGTTTGGTATTTCTGTCATGTGCACTGCCCTCAGCAAGCTTGAAACTGGAATAGAAGTAAACTCACAAGCAAAGCAACCTGGAGAGTCTGGAGCAGAGGAAACCAGGAGCAAGAGAGAGGCCTGCCATAGCTAGGAAATGGGAAAAAAAAAAAAAAACAACTTAGAAGTCAATGAAAACTAGAAAAACAGAGGCAAGACATCACGTCATCCTTGCTATCAGGGTTTCTTTTTGTATTGCGTTTTTTAATGTTTTCCTACTATTGTTTTGTCAGACATGGCACAGGACAGAGCTCTGCAGGTAAATACAGTGGGACCTTAGTCTGCCTCTTAAGGGATGAATGTCTGATTCCCAAGGCATACATACATGGAGCTGACAGTCCAGGACTCGTGGCAGTGAGTCTTCTCCACCTTCTAAGCATTACTCTGATATCTTTGTTCCTCCAGCAAAACTAACCTCTAGTCAGGTGATGGGAAGGTGGCCAACCCCATATAGGCCAACTACAAAGGAAGCACCCTGGCCTAAGGAGTCCGCCAGGAGGTCTTTTACCTGCATTTTTCTTCCTCCAGTGTTTACTTTCAGATCTAGATAGAAAGGCCCAAGAGCTTCTGTCTGCAGCCAGGCACTTTGATACTCACAGGTTATTTCTTTGTTTCAGTTCACAGCTGCTCTGCTGTGGGAAATGTGAGCTGCACATGTGCTTCTTTCATAGATTGGAGATCTTAGGTGATTAATGGCTATTTCCCTTTTGCTGGATTGCTGCCATCCCTCTCTTCCCTGTCTCCTAATTTATTAACGTTTCTTAACATTAATGTTAAATATTATGGAAGAAACCATAACCTCAGCTCATTACCAGCTACCTTTAGAGCTTGCTTCTGCCATGTTATCATCATAAGCTAAACAACGAATAAAAAGGCTGTTTTCCCTAGTGTTAGAAGACATTTGCTTCCACTCAATTTTTACCGAGTTTTCCATAAGAGAAATGCTACTTGCTAGCACGCTAGTTACAAAATCCAGCCTATTTTCAAAGTACTGAAACCATCAGCAATTCTTTGCACAGGCAGTTGAGTTCTAACTCTGTTTTCCAAGGCTTATTAATACTTCTTGACTTTTGCTCTCCTGTGTTTTCCATGTAACAAGTGCTTAGCCCTTTAAAATGTGAACAAATAAAACAAATAGGCAGCTCACTGCAAAGTGGAAGTGTGGGATTACTCTGTCAGCTTGCCCTTTTCTCACATCGTGGGTCTGAGAGTAATTAAATGAAGCTGACATGCATTAGCAAGGCAGCCTAATTGAGCCTGAATTACTAGGAAGTGGCAATAGCCCAAGCCACTATGGATTTGTATGCACCCACGTTAGGGAGTCTTGATCAATACCAATGATTATGACATTTTAAAAATAAAATTGATTGTCCTTGACTTGAGTGCAAGAGAGAGCTCTTGTTCATGCCACTGGTTGCAACTACACTGCTCAATATAGAACACTTTGTGAAAGCGCCATTTCAAGTCTTCCCTTTCTTTTTCTCTTACAGGGGCAAAACTCCCATGACTTTGATTCTCTTTGCTCTGGAGGCCTTTTAGTTAAAAGCTCTGTAATAGATCTAGAAGTATTGACAATAATAATGAGCTTATGGGTGAAATTCTGACCTTAGTAAAGTCGATTGAGCCATAATTTCACCATTTTATATATCCACACATACATAAGAAGTATATTCATACGCTCTTAACAGATCAAATCTGTGTATTGATTCCCTCTTTTTATTTACTCTGCTTTCTAACAGTTTGCTTACCAAAGATCTTTTAGGTGGCAGCTAATGAAATGAATGTATTTTCCTCATGATAAAAGCAGAAAATAAAATTAACAACTTTTTCTCCCAGGAAATATTTGAAGGAAAAAAGAGTGAGGTCAATATATTTTGCCTTTCTTCTCTTAGGAGCATTTTAAGCCCATTTAGATGTTTGAGATTTTGGAAAGCTGTCTTACAAAGTGGCAGGTTTCTCAGTGAAGGGGGATACCTCATCTAGATCTACTTTGAAAAAAAGGGTAACATGACTTCAGCTGAGTGATGTTTGGTCAGGATCAAGCCTGGTTCAAGTATCATCACAAGCTTCAAATATGTCATGTGTAGAAGAATAAGAAAGGATACAAATTAAAATGGGAATCAACATGGCAAGGTGCCCATTTAGTGGTAAGAATAGGAAATGTGGATAATCAGAACATATGGACTAAGCTGTGTGAATAACTTCTGAAGAAAACAAGTGAAAAAGAGCATATTTCTTATGTTGCACAATACAACAAAGTGTGCAAGGCAGGAATGATATCTTCTAGTAGATCAGCTGGGGGCAAAAGACAAAGGTCTTATTTAAGCTGCCTCTGAGCCTTATGAAGCACCTTACTATTGCCCATCATTTGTACATACACAAACTATCTTGGGGATAGTCATCAAACAGTAAACTAATAGTAGATATTTACAGGTGGACACAGTTTTCATTACTCTTAATACACTCATGTGAGAGTCCTTAATTACCAACTGTAGGAAATAACTTCTGGTTTACATTGGCTGAACTCCTAATGACTGAATTTAGTTAATTTCCTCATCTTATTAGTTAACTCAGACTTTTATTTTGAAGAAATTACTTAAGTTTTGCTATGGTTTATCAGTTATTTCACTCCAGTACTTGCACTGGGCACTGTGGAGAAAACAGACCAAAAATGCCAACTAGTTCATGACCCAGTGAGCTCCTGCCTGTCAGTGACATCTGGTTTTGTGACAATGAACACCACAATGTATCTCAGGTGCTAATTTTCGGTACAACTGTGCCTGTCTGTTGGCCAGTTGACTCCATGATATCAAAGGGGAAATCCTTGCTCAGTCCAGTCCTTACCCCTCTTCCTTTCCCATAACCCTTGCCCTTCCAGACATCCCTTTTGTGGCTCTCCTCACACTTTTCCAATGGCTAGGTTAGCTAATTTCAGTGTCAGAAAACTACTCCATTCTTTGATGTAGCTGCCTTCTGCCTTTTAAAGAAGGCTAATTGGTCCACAAGGAGGACCAAAGTGCAAAGTGGTGGCTGGGAGCTGGGGCAGCAAAGGCAGGGGAAATGGAATCTCATCACTTCAGTAGCAAAGTGCCCTCTCTAAGCCCAGGCTCCATTCCTACCTCAGATGCTTCTATCTCTACCCAATCCTGCAGCAGAATCCTCACTCTGTCCTGGTGTTGCAGAGCTAACCACAGTATTCTCTTGCTGCCAAATCCTGTCCTCCACCTACGTCTCCTTGCCAGATCTCCCACCCTGCTCCCCTAGGAATGTCAGACTGAAGTTGATTAAAACACGGTGTAAGCACAATCACACAGACAATGCGTGCACTGCTAAAAGGAATTTCTGTTTGCCCTGGATCCCATCTTTGCCTCCCTGCAGTGCCTCCACTGGGAGGGCAGTCTGGCACTTCAGCTGTAGTGAGCTGGAGGCAAAAAGCAGGTATCTAAAAAAATTAGTAACAAAAAAATCTGCCTCTTCAGGATTCTTCAGAAACCCAGTGGATGCATGCAGGCAGAATGTCATGTGGCATGTGGCAGCCCTCATCTGTTGCCCTGTCCAGTTCCCCTGCTGCTGAGTTACAGCTGCTAAAGAGCATGTTCCCACAAACAGCACCTCGAAGGGCCAGGAAACTCATTCCCTTTCCTTGGCACTCATCATGTATCAATATCACCAATGACCAAGGAGTTACTCAGAAAAGGAGGTGCAGGGGAGACTCACTCCTTGGCTAAGTCTCTCAGCAGTACCTCGTCACGCTGCCTGTGCAAGACTGCCAAGGCAGGCTCCACACAAGCAGGGAGCAAGGTCTGGACACTGGCCTGCATGGTAGCAGGGGAGCAGGGGAGGAGCTTGGGTTATCAACACATGCGTCAGTCTGGGGTAGGTGCAGCCAGACTTCTAAGGCTGCTAGAATGGATATGTTTTTGTTTCCAATGGCAGCTTAAAAAAACATAGAAAGAAGAATAAGTTTATGTCAGTCTTAGCATGGAATGAGATCCACTGGTTCACAGCCCCCTGGCAAAGAAACCATTTCCGTCTCTTCATTGACATCTGAGCACTTCTAGGTATTTTTGAGAAGACTTTATAAACTGTTCTTACTACTGTCACATATCCTGCTTGGCTGGGAAGTTGTCTGGTAAGAATAGCACTACATGTAAGTATTCCCACTGCAGAAATTATCTCAGCAAGTGAATTAATGTATCAGTATATAACAAACACACTACCTAATGAGACAAAAGCCTATTTCCCACACTTGAACTTGTGCTCCAGTATTCATGGCTGTCCAAAACCCTTATTTGAAGCTGATGTTATAATCACTTGGCTAGACCTATTGTAACGTAAATACAGAAAAAACCCTACATAAATGACCAATTTCATTAAGCTGCCTTTTGTCCTAAAAAGGCATCCCAAAAGAACCCTAATGGGCTATGAACATTTTGACTCCATCTTCTGTAAGAAGTCCGTGACAAAGCAGTTTCTGTTTGTTCCTTGCACCTCGTAGTCTGTTATTAAGATGTTTTTCTTTCACATCATATGTAATAGCTACAGTTAATAAAACATGAGTTTATAATCAATTGTAAATGATCAATCACCAAAGCCTGGTCCCAGATCTTTTTTATTACTGTGGGTCTCAGCAAATTGCTCAGAAATGCCATTTTGTTTTTTAAAACTAGTGATGATGGTAACTTACACCCATGCTGAAAAACACTGTCACAATTCAAATCAACAGGAAAAGAAATGGCAAGTTTGTCGGGCATGAAAAGGAAGGGTCAGAGTGAAACCAAGGGAAATGTTGAAATTATCCCAACTCTGGAGGTACTACAAGGTGACAACGTAATTGAAAAGAGGCTCTTTTGCCAAATGAAGTATATAAGTGTAGTTGCCTCACAGGTCTTGGAAGTACTTTTTTAGTCCTATTAAATGTCAGTGTGTTGGTTCATATGTTGCTCTGGAGAGACCTATCACTTTCTGGGGTTAACAGAAAGTTAACAGCTCTTTTATTTTTGTGATAGTTTTATACCACAGTATGTGTTGCACGGGACTTTGCTCTAACATGAAATGGAGAAGGCTGGGTTCTTTGTTCATTAGTTCGATTTTTAACTGTTTGAACACACTGGGAATGATCCAATTCTGCAAATATTTTAGAAGTAAATATCTTGATTTTATACTCCTCCTGTCCGGCAACAGTTACGGACACTGAGCATAACCTCTGCTGGCACAGAAGCTCCCTTTTTCACCTAAGCCTGGCTGAATGGAAGCTCCGTAAATGCTGCTGGAGGAGATAGAAATATTCTTACTAACCCTAATGCACCTTCAGTCAGAACCCCAGGCAAAAAATATCCAGGACAGAGCCTAAGAAATCAGTGCATTTCATCGCATAGTCTTTGGGGACAGGATTCTAGAAATTGTTTTTCTGCTCTTTATAATGTATACGGAATGCTAAATCTGATGAAGAGCTAAATGCCCATTCTTTGACAAATTCTGTTACTTACCTTTTTCTTCTCATTTTTTTATAAAAGTTTAATATCAAATGTCCATTTTTGTTCTATTGCCAAAATTTCTAAGAACCCAATTCTGATCCACAGAGATGGTTTGTTTCCATTATGATGCATTGTCTTGTTTAAAAAATGTGCTAAAAATTTATTTTTATAAGGTCAAAACATTATAGTATGATTTAAAATATTGTCTATAATGTACTGTCAAATACATTGAAATCCATATTTCAAGGGACTATAAAAAAAAACAAAAAGTCAAAGCAGAAGTAATACCTTGTAATAACGAAACATTCATGCACTATGGAAAAGAGAAACTTAGCAGGCAGTCACTGCTGGAAAATCACTGTGTCTCAACACACAATTCTCTGTTTTAGGCAAAATGGCATCTTTTGTTGGAACACTGTTCAAACAACAAGTTGAGGCCAGTTTTGCTTTAGTGTTTGTCACAGAAACTACAAACAAAGCCATTACTTCTAGCAAAACAGCCCTTGAGCTGCCTGCAAAACTCTAATTGGAAGTAGGCAGGTATGTGCTGTCCCTGGAATATCACAGAGTCCCTTCTATTTGTTTTCCAGGTTTTGCAGCAAGTAGTTTTGTGTTCACATTCTTACTTTCTCACAAAAGAAAGGAAGAAAGGAGCAATGGTAAACTTTGTATCATAACCCTTATAAGTTAGAAGTTATCTTAGGTTTGTTTCATGCCATGCACAGAAATCATAAAGCAGCTGTGTCTCACAAGCAAATGTTAGGGAACTCACACATAGTCATTTAATCTGTAGCCGCTATGGGAAGCAGATGTCAGGGAAGAAGCATGGTTTCCCTTGTAGACAGTTGGTGGTCTATAGGAGGGAGCAGTCCTTCTTACACTGCTGGGCTGCGTCTGGTAAGGTGTCTCGTTCCCACAACACTGTCTAGATGTACAGAGCAGAGCACCACCAAGGATCGTCAAAGACGCGGAGACAAAGCCAAGGTAAAGAGCTTGACCTATCTCATACTTCATTCCGCTGGGAAGCATGGGGTTGTAGAAATCTGTAACAATGTCATTAGTGGTCCAGGAAACAGGCACCAGGCAGACAAGACCGGCCAGGATGAAAACGATCCCCCCAGAGACTGCGATGGAGGCTTTGGCAGAAGTCCCCTTGGCACACTGCGTGCACTTCATACCGATGACAGCAGTCACGCATGCCAGTGCGGAAAGGACGCAGGAAATTACCATCATGGCACGGGCGACTTGGAGGTCACGGGGCAGCGCCAGCTGGGAGTGGTGGACTTGGCACTGGTAGATGCCGGTGCTGTGCCAAACACACTCCATCCAAAGCCCTTTCATATAGGCCACAGCTGTTATAATATTGGTGCCTACATGTGCCGTCCGCCGCCAGTGTGGCAGAATAGTAGCAATTAATGTCCCAATTAGACCGAGCAGGCTTAGAGAGAAGCCAAGTAACTGAACAGCCGAGCTTGCCATGTTAATATTTGTCCTGCCTAGTTCTCTTAATAAAGCACCTCCGCTTGAATTCCTTTGGAAAACATGAGCTTTTCTTGGAAGATATGCAGCTGTTTTACTTTGACACCTTCTGCTCTCCTAATAAAAGGTAATTGAGGAAAAAAGGAATTAATTATTACCCAAATGCATTACCTCTCCAGCCAGTAAGGTGCATTCCAAGTGCAGTTAGTTCAATAATTAGCATAGTTATCGCTGTTAATCGTACATTTGTGGAAGTAATGGGAAAGCTAGTTTCCCTCTTCGCTTATATAAACAGTCCTCTGTTGCCTGCTGGGAAGAAAACTCAAGACAATTTATGAAATGGAAAAAAAAATGTTTTAAATGCAAATATTCCTCTTCCCAGCAGACTCTTCAAAAAAACAAACATAATTTTCTTTCTAAATCAGAGAATTAGTTAGTGTTAACACTTGGAATGAATGAGATTTATGAAGTAGAGAACTACAGGTTGCTTTACATGATGAAAACAGTCCCAGAAGGTCATAGCAGGACTAGGAAAACAATAAGGATATATTTGCTCAAAGTAGGGAGCAAAGAGAGAGATTTAAAACCTGTGGAAGAGGATAACGAGTATTGGATTAAAGTCACTTTCCTGACTTGCCAGTATTTCTTGAGGTTGCATTTTAATAAAGCAACTCAAAGGGGAATCATTTTCATTAGCCTCTATGGAGTTTCAGCTTATGATTTTAGGTTGTGGGTGAAATGACAGAATGTGAAACCAGATGTACATCATGGAGCTTCTGAGGAGCAACACCTTCACAGCTCAGTCATGTATAAATTCTAGATGAAAAACAAGGAATAGCAAATGACTCTTCCTTTTGCATAAATTGCAAATTAAGTGGTCTTTTCCAATGGCTGCCTTGCAAGGTCTGTTATACATCATGCATTATGTGTGTGGGCAGAAACCTGATATTTTAATATATAAAATAACTGTTGCATCAAAATCCAGCTTGGAATTCAGAAACAGAAACAAATTTAGGCTCTAATTCTACAAAGACCCATGCATGTGCTGAACGCATGTGCTTAGAAGAAAGCAGAAGTGTTTGCAGGACTGGGCCTGAGCAGGCAAAGGGAGGAAAACCATCTGGCCAAACTAATGAAGACCATTAGAATAACAAAATAATGCAGAGGGGGAAAAGTGAAAGCTGGTTTACATTCCCTTTATCTCACTAATGAGGCCAGAGTCCTTGAGGTGTGTATCAGTGTTGATTTGTCTACAGACCACTGTCACAGCATGCACCAATCTCTCCATAACAAAGTTGGATGTCTCTTCCCAAAACAATTCAGAATCTGCCTTGGACGCTGTGGAAAAGAAAGGAAAAAAATTGGAAGGTACATGGATTATATGGGCTAGGCAGGACAGAGTCTTGTATTTATGCATGTTCCTTTTCGTTTGTTTGGAGCATGTTTGCTGTGCGCAGACATAGGATAGAGAAGAATGCTTTGCAGAGAAGTACACAGCCCTCTGACTGGAAAGAAAAGTAAAAACTGAAGACCAGCTTTCCTTTAGTGTGGCTGGCTTTAGGAAGGCATTTTCTTACTGTTAAGGCTTTCTGGCCTTTCAGATACCCTTTACATAATACTTAAATAAAAGTAACTATGTTTATTTGGTTGTTAATTTGCCTAATTTTCAAATAGTGAGACAAATACTGAGGGTTTTATGTCAGAAATGACTGTTCCAGGTAAGTGTCATGGGATGTCTCTGTATTCTCTCGGGAAAGTCAAGCTGCAAATTTCTCTCTTTGTACCAGCTATCACAGACTATTGTGATATGACAGGACACAGGTTAGGGCCAAGTACAGCACAGAGGAGTACAGCAAAAGTAAGCAAATGGTTATCTATCTCCAACTGTACTGGAGACAATTTTGTTTCTTTTCCCACCACATGCTTTTATAATAGTGCTAGAAGAAGTCTTCAACATATGTTTGCCTTCCAGACTGTTTGTGTTTGGCTCATATATTAAACCTAAGGAAAATTAAGCAGTATTTTCCCTTTTGATATTGCTGTTTGTTTCCTGTGAGGCATATTGTTGTTGTATCTAAGCATGCCAGACACCTTAGAGACATTATCCTGGTAGTATCCCTCCAGGACCATGAGAGACTGTGCTTTGGGGAAGATGAGAGACCTACCCAAGTCACACAGGAAATCTGCAACCAAACTGTCTCTCAGGTCCTAACCCCAGCACCTTTTCACATCCCTGGTGCCTTCCTTGTTTGATGGTCCCCCCACTACCTCAGTATTTTTCCATGTGCATGTCTGCAGTAGAGTGCAACCTGAGATTATACTCTATCCAATTACTCAGCCTGCACATTGTATTGGTATATTGCACACCATTCAGAAGAGTGCTTGAGGTTACTCTTGTGTGTTTGCAAATAGGCTTTCAAGGTCAGGCATCAGGCTTTGCAGCTAATCCCAGGGAGAACAGAATATAAAAGATAAACGTGATTTACACCACCAATCGTGGGAAATGGACTCCCATTTAAATGGAGGTCAGAATACTAGAGGCCTTGGCAGCGACTATTTTTAGATGTCATTAAGGTGTTATTTTTAAACATTAGCCATTAAAAGCCTTCTAATTTAAGAAACTGGTGTTAATTAGCCCTGCTTGCTTGGCGTCATGTTTTCCATGTGCCTTTCTCAGTAGATTCCAGCTGCTTCTGGTGCTCTGTAACGCTTTAACTGCTGTGGACCAGCCTTCCCCAAACTGCTGGCAAGTGGCAAAACCAGCAGTAACTCAATGCATTTATCTCCAAGAGCATCAATGGGCTCGTTAAAAAGTCTCACCTTACAGCTTTGCTCTTAACAGGTTAGGAAAGGAAGATGATTATCGCAGTGGGATCAGGTGAGCAGCTGGTGGGATGTTTCTCGTGGGCTGACCTAGATAAATGCAAGGACAAAACCCAGTCATCTTTTTATGTGAGAAAAAAAAAAAAAAAAGTACATTTCTGCATAGGCTGTGGCTTTTAATATTTTTAGTGAGCAAACCAGAGCCAGCCTTTGTGGGACAGTGAAGATGACGGCTGTCCTGGTTACCCCGGAAACAATGAAAGTTGGCAAAATGGATACTTACTTCTTGGGGGGCAGTAGTTTAACTGCCAGTGCACAGCCGCCAGAGAAGTCAGGGATGGCTTTCTCAAACCAAGCCCTCTCCTGAAATGGCTTATCTCTGCCTTTGACTTGCTAAGCCAGACTTCTCCGCTGCTGTGGTGTACATAGGACACAAGCTACTTCTTTCAGGGGAAACCCTTTTTAGCCACACTTGTGTCTGGTGTTTGCACTACATCAGCAACCTCCTGGGCTCTTGTCCAAGGCCATCATCTCAGATAAAGCATCCTCTTCATCCTCTTGGTGCAGTTTGGCTTTTGCCAGCAATAAGACTTGGCTTGATGAGAGCTGTTGCTTTGCTTCAGTACACACGGTGATGGAGCCCAATGTCAAGGCCCCATAAGTGAATCAAAAGCCCATCTAAATAGTGATTGTGAAATGATGTGAAAACTTGTGAAGAGAAACTGTGAAATTTTTGTATTTCCTTCCTTCGCCAGCTCATGCCAGCTTTATATTTATGAAAACAAGGGCTGGAAAGACAACTTTTGCATACAAATTTTAGTTTTGCATAATGCCTCTGTTGTACAAAACCAGCCATAGCTGGGATAAACCCTTGGCCGTGCTTTTCACTGTACACTCCACAGCTGCATTAGCCTTGAAAGATATGGCTCCAAAGTAAGCTCCAAATAAACAGCAGAAACTAATGTCACTAATCTGGGCATTTACCCAGGATTAAATGACAGATGCATGTTTTACTGCTGTCTCTTTCATTGTTTCTCATTTTACTATTTCCCTACCCGTATCAGTCTTACCCTTTTGTTTCTGTGCTTTCCAAACCTTTTCTCCAGACCTGTGAACTGATTCTTCTTGTGCAGACTATGGCTGCAGAACCTCTTGTCCCCTGGGCTGCTGACAGTTCTGCAGCAAGTTTTAGTTTAGCAATTCTGGTTTTATTCTGTGCATCTTTACCAACCAATATTTTCACTTCAGCCCCTCAAACTTCGCACCAATTCTCTCAAAACCCCTAGAAATCTGGCCACTTCAGCCTCTGTTCTGGGAGCACAAAGTGGCACAATGTGGTAATGTTCTTTGCAGATATCTTTGCCAGCTGCAGACCAGTAGAGGGTCAGACCTGAAGTACTACCTGTTGCTGACCCCAGATGACCCAGGCCCTTAAGTATACACTCATTTTACATGCTTTCTTAATCTCACACAGCCTGAATTATTAAGGCTGGGTCTATGTTTAAGTGCAAGCTGGGTCAGAGCTGTAAGGCATGCTCAAGTAGTAGGCTTGCCATACAGGCGACTGAGGTTACCTTCTCTAACACCATAAAGTCATCTGTTTCAACCCTTTCATTGCCGACTTCCGCTGAACTGGTTTTTGGGGAAAAAAATGACTGGCACTTTGAACTTGGTAAGAACAGATCCCTCCATGTATGTGGGCGATGGCTGGATAGCTCTAAGGGGAAATACGGCCTGCGGGCTCACAGCAAAACTTTTCTCATTCTTCGCCCTCTCTCTGTTTTTTCAAAGAAGAGATTAGGAAATCAATACAAGTCTAAAAGGCACATTGTAACCAGCCCTGAGCCTACACCTACTCCCACCCCCTCTCTGTGAAACTAGTCCTTGAGGCAAATGCTGACATTGATCACTGCAGCGCAGCTGCTGCTCCACCAGATGTACAGGAGTAGCCTTAACCCCTCTTCAGATCTACAGAGTCTCCAGCACTTTCCCCGTAAGGCACCACTGGGTTGTAACTGGCCTTGTGCCACCCTGTTGTTTCCTTCTCACGAGTGTCAGGGTGATCTGCCTGCACAGCTTTTCAGGTGTCTGTCTTGGCTATGGGTGCTATCAGCTGCCAGCAGTACTGCCATTCATTTCATGTTGTGTTCCTGCCTGAGATCCATCACATATCATCTCTCCACCAATCACTGCTGGCTTTAACATTATCTCACTTTGGAATGATCTTGAGTGGACTCCAATTTTTTTTCTGTCAAGGAAATATTGCACTTCTGGGTTTTTTTCTAGAGGTTCAAACCAAAAGACTCATCTAACTAAAAGTCAATAGACTTGGAAAAACTAGAAAGCCTGCAGAGAAAAATATCAGGTCCACATTTTGGTCCCACAGAATTTTACTACCCAAATCTGGGGGTCTTGTCATCTCAGTTCTTCAGATAATCAATGGCTGAGGAAAGTAACTTCAGAGAAAGCTTTAGGTCACCAATGGGATGAATCATTGTCAAGGGCTGCTACCTGTTTTTTGGGGTTGAGAGGGGCAGCTGGAAGGAGTGGGGTCTTCTCACCTAGGTGCTTCAGGTAGTGCTTGATTACAGGCCTTAGGGACAAGGACTGCAACATGAAGCGATTTGCATGGCATGAATAGGCTACATGGACAAAGCGACACTAAGCAGAAATTGTATATAATATGCATGTACATATATATCTTCCCAAACTTGTACATGTACAGATTTCTGAAACTGTTCATCTGGACCAGGCCTTTCGAAAGAGTTGTGTGATTTTGAGCAGCTTGGATTTTGGTTTTGGATGCTTAATTTGAGAAACCTGCAAATACTCAACTCTATGGTACTCATATTTAAGCTCTAAGAACAGGGAAACTTAAAATAATTTGTCACATCTATAAGTGGGTCTCAAAGTCCACCCATAAAACTTGTGGTATGGAAAAAGGAATGAAAAGACAAAATTATCTGCGAGCAAAACTGTGATTTGTATTAAAATGGCTGATTCATTCAGACAGAGGGATATATGCATGTGACTTTGGCATGTGAACAAAAGCTCTTGTGCTTGGACCACTTGCGGCTCACATGATCTCATTTTTTACTGAATATAGCCAAGGTTATTAGTTTTGAATGATAATAAACATCCACGATGTGGTAGGGGCTCCTCTGCATAGTATAACATAGAGGAGGATGTGATGAATGGTACCTTTATAGTGTACTCTACATGTGACATGGCTACTTAATTCTGCCCTTTATTTATAGCATTAATTTCTTAAAAGAGCCTTGTAGTAAACATATTCTATAAACCTTCGTTTCTTTTCAGAAAGTCAATTCTTTCACTGAAATTGGTTTACTGAATCTAGGAGGTGTTTGTTTGCTATGGGGCACTTCCAGATGAGTCAGCATAACATGCTAGAAATAATGGGCTCTTTTCTTACATGTTGACTGTGGCTTTGGAAGAAACTCTGCTGGAGTTATTAGTACCTGTCCAAGCAATCTTAACTTGTATCTGTCTGCACGAACATTATTAAGTTAAACACACAAACATTATTAAGTACGGTATATGGGCATGATAAAACAGCCTCTTTTCCTTTAGAGCCCATCCTAGGTTTAGAGTAACAGGTTGTATTCTGGGAAATGAGATAATCAAGGCTGCTGTCAGGTGTGATTTATCCACACCATTCCCAAAGCTTCTGGGGAATGTTGGGCAAATCGCAGGTGCCAGATTTCATTTTTAGGGGGTCCAAAACATGACAAGCATAACAATTAAGAAACTCAGTGGGACAAGGCAATGTGCTACGAAATACTCAGTATTATGAAAATCAGGCTTGTGGTTCCACACTAAACATCGGGCAATATTTCAGATAATTTTGGCTTTTGTTCTCTGTGTAAAATGGAAATAATTTTAACTGAGAGTAAATTCATCGGTGATTGGAACATTAGTGTTTTACATTGAGGCCACAGAGTTACCTCTCTAAACTGAATACAACATTTTATTGTAAGCTGGGAGACAGGGAAAAGGCAAGATAAGAGTTTATCTCAGTATTAATGCATGGTATTGGTGAGCAAACAAATGTGTGCAAAAGTCATGGGAACTGTAACCCAAATTGTTTGTGTACCAGTATCTTTGTGGGCACTTTTACTTCAGGAATAGAAGTAGCCAAATCAACATCAGAAAGTCTCCCCATAGCCTTCTGTTGGAAACAACCATATCCATTTTTGGAACACGATCTGCTGGAACCAGGGGAAGTGTGTGCGTAGGCTGGCCTTTTATCAGGACCTCAGATTATAAAGGAGGGGGGTCAGAAACATCTGCAGGAAGGGTTGCAGCAAGAATGACGCAGAACTTATGGGGGGCTCTGTGCCCTGGAGGATTCTTGCCTGCAAGTGTGAGCTGGTAAATTAACCACTGCCCAGTCAGATTAGAAAAGCCTAACAGCTAAATCAAAGTACTTATTACCCAGAAATACCACAAGATGATGGAGCTCTTTTAGTCCAAAGTCCGAAGCCCTTGGGCCATGCTCTCAGCTCAGATAAATCCGTTCACTGTCACTCAGTGACAGGAATGGAGCTACACCGACACAGTATTTGGCTTCTGGGAGCTTGGGAGGCAGAGCTTTTGAGCTCTTGTCACCCTGTTCATGTGTGCAGCTTTCTGGCTACCTATTGTATCCAAGTTATTGTAATTTATTACAGGAGACAGTTGTGCTTGCACAGGCTGTCAGTGGTGCAAGCATTTCCCTCCAGATTATTCTTGGGTGAATTTGCCCAGTCAGTTTTGAAATGGCTCAAGCCTTGGAGTTTCTGACATTTCCTGTGGCAGGCTGCTCTGCAGTTCACTATACTTCACAGTTTAGAAATACACCCTGAAAGCCAAACCAAATCCTCATATTCTTTCTCCCAGCCATATTTCCTTGAATCAACCTAAACAAATTACCTCGCTAATGTGTATGCCATGCAAATATCTATAGACGATTATCATGCCTTTTTTATTATCCATGCCTCACCTGGGCTCACTCCTCCTTCCCCTTCTGCTCCCTGCTCTCACATTATTTATATTACTTAACAGTGCTTAAAATAGTTTTCAGCCTAATTTAATATCTTCGTTACAATGTGGTTTATGCTGTCTTTGCCTCTTCAGCCATTATGTAAACTGATCCCAGAAAGTAATCATGCTACTGGCACCAATCTGCTCTCTGCAAAACTTTTGTGTTTATTGCTCTTGGTCAGTGTTATCCTATGATGCAGGTAGTTTCAGAAACTACTTCTGCATGTTTGAACCATAACTTTGTTAAAGATTGAAAGTTTATTGGGTTGTTGGTAGCATAAACTGCAAGGGGTCTCCATTTTCAATCAGCCTCACTTTTCCAGGATTGCTGATGGCTTTCAAGAGATGATGGCTGGCAGTGCAGCCAGCCCTCCCCTTCTAACCCCCCATATCCAAGCTCAGTCCCACCAATACCCCGCTAGTGGTCCTGCATGGAAAGGGTGCTGTTCTCTTGTTGAAAGATCTAAGGGAGAAAATGCACACCACCACAAAACTTGAAATAAGATCTGGGCTGCCATGCTTCACTCAGCAGCCACAAAGCAGAGGGAGGAGGGGGAAGGCCATTTGCTGGATCTAAGCTAAGCTGCCCAGAGTCAGTGGGCCATCTTTCTATGATTTCTATGCACACTGGCTTAGGGCAGCCTTTGACTCTTCCTTTTTCCTCCTCCTTGTCCTGATAAGCTTTCATCCCAGCTGCCCCAAGCAACATGGGCATTCAGAGTCCACTCACACGTTTTATTTAATTTGTTTGCCTTTTTTGGTTCCCATGTTTCTACAGGAAGACTCCCAGACAGAAATATAGGCAATCTCTGAACAGCACATCCTATCTGCCTCTGTATGTTGCACTCACTGCACCTAGCTTGGACAGTCCAGGGGTCCACTTGCTCAGGTTTGGCAGAGCCCAAGGGGTCCACTGGCAGCGCTGCTGCGAGTATATTTCTGGACAGGTATTTGGTATCAATCAAGCCCCCCCGCTCCTGCTTACACAACATTTGGGTGCACTGGAGATTTATTTGAAAATGCATTTAAACTTACTCATTTGTGTTTGTGTAAGCAGAGTGCAGCTCCCACAATGTCTATCTGGTTAAAGGGATGTTAAATACAATACAAAGATCTTCTCCCTTACGTGTTTGCCTTAACTTTGGACTTACGACACACTCACAAGTGGAGATCTCATGGAGGTTTTATGTAAAGCTTTAGATACTCACACTTATATACCTTAATGGGAGATGTATTTTATTCCCAGACTGTCTTAGTTCCATTGACAAGCTGACAGCTGATTAACAGAGAGCTGAAGATGCTCGTGACTTACTGCACGAGACCCAGGACACTAAGCATAACATAAAAACTGGTGGAAGCACTGAGTTCCCAGTGTCATCTTTCCTCAGCTGAACATGTGTAGGACTCCTCACTGATATGCTTTGACCTGTAATTGCTTTGATAGCTACGTCGCTGGTTGCTTGTGAAATTCTCCCCACATCTTTGACACTTTCATTTGTCTTTCAGGACTACATCAGAAAAAATAGGACTGTCGGCTATAAACTCATTCATCTTCTCTGTAACTCTCAGAAAGTGCTGTAATTATTTAACTTCTTAAAACTTTCACACTCTTATAACTCCCATAAAGTAGTTCTTTAACTCTTGATATTTTCTGCCCAGCTGTGATGATTTAATCTAAGCTGGGTTTTGAAAGACTCAGCCAGGAAAATCCCAGAGAGCAACACAGCTCATTTATAAGGATCAGCGTTTCTGCTATACCAAGCCTGAGCTGCACTCTACATCTGTCTTATCTAAACACTACCATCACACTGTATTTAGGTTTTCACGATAAGTTAACCCACAACACGTAGATTTGAAAAAGTCATACATCTGGCCTGGAAAGATCATTCTGTATTTTAAACATTTTAAGGAACAGCTCCATATTATTAATTCAGGTAGAGCACATTTGGTTTGGGAGGTTTAGTTCTCTTGCCAGCAAGGGGGAAGCATTGCGGTCTCTTTGCCACAGAAGTTCTTACTTCTCAAAAAACCCCGAAAGATTAAGTCAGTGTCCTAACTGTATAAATAATAGACTTTCATAAACATCACAAAACCATTCTGATGTGAGAATTGTATTATAACACAGGTGAAATTCCCTTTCTTTCCCAGTGATGACTTTCACCCATGAGTGAGAAAGGAGCCAAAATAGCTCAGCATCACAACAGTGACATTTTATATTTCAAAACCAAGCCCTCTGAATTCCAAGGCCAGGAAATTCTTATGATTAAGATGCTTCTTACAGACATTAAATACCCAATATAGTTTATGTTGCTTATAAATGGTCAAGGAGAATACTTCAAAGTTTATATTTAACACAGCAATTGCAAGTATAAACTTCTCCCACTACATATATTTGCTATTGCTGAGCTAACATTGAAAGACACGTACTAACTTTTTAAATTTCCTGACTTTTATGATTGCTCAATTTTGCAACCTTAACATTATTTTGAAAGTGGGATTGTGTAAAATTTTCCCCAAGAGACCAAGAGAACTATGTGCTTTTGAAACGTTGCCTTTCTGTAGCTAATTTCCCTGGGTTTGATGGAGTTTTTCCTTCCAACTGAAAATCTCGCAGACAGGAGCAAAATCACAGGACCTCAAAAATAATCAAGTGTGTTTCTAGTACTCTGGTGCCTCAACCTTTCTGCATTTGCTGGGTGTTTGTTCTACGGTGCAGGTGTACGTCTGCTATGGATCACAGCCCTGTGCAGGAAAGCACTTGACATCACTAGAACTACTCGCATGCCTAAGGTGAAGCACTTTCTTAAGTGCTGTCTTGTTGGATTGAGGAATATCTTTATAGATGTTTAAACTTGAAAAGAAAGTATTTAATTTTCCTATTGATGCATGTGGGATTTAAACAGGTGATGAATTACCTCTAATGGCTGCTAGTGGGCATATTCCCTGGACATGACTGGTAAATTAATCCTTTCTGTCTATATGGAATCGTAAAGTAGTGTAATAAGTAAGAGAAAGTGTGTTCATTAAAAAAAAACCACAGGTCATTCTCAGTTCGTGTCCAGATTGTTTTGCATCTCAAATTAAGAATTTGTTTCTGTGCCCACCGCTGGTTGGTTTTCTAGGGTTTGAGAAGATGGTGGGAGCTCTTTTATTACCTGGTCTTTTTAGGTGAAAATTCTTCCCGTGAGGGGTCTTAGGAGACCCATGCAACATTTAACCCCCCTTAAACAGGATTAAGTGGTGTCTGAAGGCTAATGTTGCCCCTCCAAAATGAGATGGCTTTTTACCCCTCATCAGCTGAAAGCGAAAGAAGGGCAGTGTCCCTCAGTCCTACTCAGAGGAACCACATCTTGATGAGTGTCAGTAGGCACCTGCTTCTCGCACAGTATGTCATCCTCTTCCTTTTGAAGCAAGAAGGGAGCAGACACACTATGCCTGTCTGTGATGAACTGTTTCATTACTAACCTTAAATGACACATGGCTCTACACTTAGAGCTAATGTGTTAACCACAGGAAGTCACCTATACAAATGTGACTAAGATTTGCAATGGAAAACCAATACCTTTTTAAACAAGGGCAAATCATTTTCGCTACAAAAAGTACAAAACCTTGTGGAAACAAAGGTCTTCCAAAGGGCTCAGCATCATACTGGAGAAAATGATTCATACTGCTGGTAGCCTGGTATTCAAAAATACATACAGTGATGAGTATTTAATTTGGGAAGTACTGGCTGATGCAAGTTTGTTTCCTTTGAATACCTTTTTCCCTAAACCATGTGCCAGCATCTTTTCCTACGCTGATGAAATTATCTAGTTTAGGTGCTGAAAGGAGTAGGTGATACTTTTTAAGGTGTTCCAAAGAAAGTGAAATACCTTTTTGTAGGCTTATTTTTCATTCATTTAGGTGTCGTCTGGTTGAATGCTGCAGATGCCTCCGTAAATATCTGCAAGGGAGGACACTTTTGGGATCTCAAGGCTGCCGATATGCTATGCCCAGCAACCAGAGCCAATAGAAATAGACCTGATGTACTCTATCTGTTTTTATTTCCTACTTGTTCCAGTGTACTTGCAGTTTTTTTCCCTGCTCAGAGTTGAGCAATGCCAGCAATGGTCTGGGTGAGCTGCAGCCCACTGCAAGCCCTGCCTCAAGCAGGCTAGAAGGTCTACAAGGGTAGGACAGAGTGGCCAGGGCAGATGAATCTGTCCCTGGGAGCCACAGCATCCTCCCTGCTCTGCCATGCATCCAGCTGTGCTTCAGGAGGCAACGGAGATGATTTTCTGCCTGCTCCCAGGGAAGGAAGAGAAGCTTCCTGCTCTCCAGGTGCCGTGAGGCTGGCTAGGGAGAAGCCTGCACTGCTGGCAGCTCCCTAAGGCAAGGGCAGTAAAAGCATTGGATGGCCCTAGAATGACATGTGAGAGTCAGATGAGTAAGGAATAATTTGGGGGCTTTTTTATTTTGCCAAGCTAAAAGATGTGAAGACCTTCTTCCTTTATTTATTAAGGGGGGGAGGGGGAGCCGGAAAGCAGCAATAATTCTCTCTAGTCTCTCCTTGCCCCACAAAATGAAGGCATTTTTTTGAAGCAGTGTACCCCAAAGTGGAACAAGTTTTTCTCTGGCAGAGATTATTTGCAGTGTTAGCTATTATAATGACTCGAAAGATTTGAGCATTACAGCATCACTGTCTTATTAGTGTCATTATTATTACTAGTCTCTTAATATTATTTCCAAGGTGTCAATACACTTTTCTGAGGCAGCCACATCTTCCAAGGACTTCACCAGTGCCCGTTACAACGATGGAAAAAGCCACATTATTTTGTCTGTGACTAGCACAGCAATTAACCCGCCAGTGCTTCCTTGATGCAGTGATTCATAACGATGAAAGCTCTAGACCTGCTGGCTCCAAGGAGTTACTTTTACTGTATCAGCTTTTCACATGTAATAAAAAGTATAGCCACATGAGAAATTGAACTTATCTGTGTACCCCCAGCGTTCAGAGAGCAAAAGACTTCTAAACCAAGTGATGTGATTAGGAGAAGTAAGGAAATGAAATCATTTAATGGGAATGTGCAATGTGTAGAAGGAATCAATAAATAGTTCCCATGAGTTATCAAGGGTCATTCAATACTTTTTGGACCAAAGCTATCTAATACCTACTCTTTCTGTTTTATTTGTCCTCCATTCTACCATGCATCACTGGAATATCATGCATCTTGTGAAGATCACATCAGCAGCCTTATCCTGGGATACTAGGTACTGTAAAAGGGTCAAGTTTTCTTTATGTTACATATTGAATTCTCAATAAGAACTCTCTGACTCTTTAAAACTGCTTTAAAGCCTTGTTAAGGGTATAGATATAAGCCTGTTTCCACACACAAGGCTACCTTCCTTTTCCTGTTTCTTAATATATGCTGTGGAATAATCATACCTCACGATTACCCAGTAGCAGTAGTTTATCTGGATGCTGATAGATAAAGCAGTGCAGTGTGGTTGGCTGTATGGGTGGTGAATCATTTAAACAAGCAGTTATTTCAAAAGAAAAAGGAGGCAATAAAATCCTGCAGGCCCTTTAATGACATCTGTGTGACCTTGCTCTGACTAACAGCTGAATCTGTTGCTGTTTTCTGATTTACCTACCTGGGTTTCTTTCACTACACAAATGGGACAAAGAAACAAAGGTAGAAAACTGTTAGACCTGAATTCAGCAACCACTGATATTACCATTCATTTGAATGAATCCTGGGCCAAGATTTTAATTCTGGGTGGTGTCAAATTATTCTCAGTAAACCACAGTAAACTTTCAGAGGACATAATGTTTAGGTTGAATGCCAACTGACCTCAGCTGCTGAAAAACTCAGAGACATTAATTAAATTAAATTCATTAAATTAAAGACATAATTTGGACCAGCAGATTATTTTAATACAAGGTAGTGTTAAGCAACGTCTGTCTTCAGCTCTTTTTGTTTGGTGATGTCTGCCTGAGCTGAAGAAGGTATGCCAGCAACCAGTAGTTCACATTAACTTATGACTCTGAGCCTCTATCACACAGTCAGACTCTTTTATCACAAAATCTTAGTTTGAACCAGTAATAGCGCACTATATTTGACCAGGAGGATTGTCTATCTAATTACATTTACCATTGCTGGAAAAAACTGTACATGCTTCTATGTGAGTAAAAGACTTTGTGTTGGTGGAAGTTGAGCCAGGCTAGGGAAAGCTGAAGAAGGCTTCAGGCTTTGCGCCATTCTCCTGATGGTCAAAAGAGGTTACCTGTGGAATGGACAACGTTTTACCAGATACTGCAAACATCTAATTTTAATCAACCTGAATTCTGAAATCATGATATTCCTTCATTTAATAATTCTGTGTGTCCATCAATGTGTCTGATGGCATGATCACACCAAATGCTATGCCTGAAGACGTCTAATTTGGGAGATTTGGGTTATGGTTCAGATCCAGTGTATATCTTAAGTGTGTATCTCAATATACAACAGACTCTTTGTGCAAGTTTTTATCAAACTTGCTCAAAAAAAAAAGCGTTTTACATAAGAATATAAAAAAATTGCATTGAATTGCAACAAAGATCCATCTGCTCCTGTCATCTGTCCCAACAGTGCCAGTAGCTGAGGCTTAGGAAAGAGAGTAAAAATAGGGAAAGCACATAGAGTTGCTTTTCCAGAATATTGTTCCTGCAAGCTGATGATCACAGATTTCTTGTTCCTGAAATGCTGTCTTAGTGTTTCACCTTAATGACTGTTTCTTTCATTATTTTGTCCAATTACTTTTTGAACGCCTGCAAAAGTTTTAAAGTAGGATCAAGTGTCCTATGACAGACGGTAAAGCATTTTTTTCTTAATGTTTTGAACCTGCTATATTCTGGTTTCATTGTGTGTCCTTCTCTTCCTCTGTTAGGTAGTCATTCCCTCTTTAATGTCTCTGGGTTGCTCATGACCTTTAAATACACATGCAATGTGTGGAAAATCCAAACCCACACAGTTCAAATCTACATGATATCAGGAGATATAAAATGGTTTGGCTTTTCATAGTGAAGCTGAATTTCCACCTATTTCTATTTTCCACCTATGCAACCTGCAGTTCTCAGCATAATAAAACATAATAAGCAAGAGTTCTTGGCAAACGGAGGTAAGTTATTTAATGCCTGTTGAGAATCTGTAGCCATATGTTTAATAAATGCTTTCATTCAATAAGTGTATACTCAGCTTTAAGAAACAGGGAAAACTACGGGTTTTTTGCTTCAAGTGTCAAGATAATAATCATCTGGCAAGTAACTGTTCACTGAGAGTAGTGAAAGGCCACTGAAGCCAAGACTCACTGTTACCACTATAACAGTAATTGTTTGCTGATGACCACCAGTCTTCAGTGAAAATTTCAGGTGCCTCTGGTATTTTTCAATTTCTGCAAAGTTCCAGGTGACTCAGGTCCAGCTCTGCTGCTCTTGCTCACACTGAGTTTTATCTGATTGCAAATTAGCCTCAAAAGACTTGAGTGGAAGCAAAAAATGACTCATGCTGAGGAACAGCAGCAGAATCTGATCCTGTGTTGCTGGTTTCTAAATGATTTTTGAGTAGCTGGCACTAAGGCTTTACATATATCTTTAAAATACTGGAGGTCTGAGTTTATTACCAAGCATAGTTTTAAAAAAGACGTATGCTATTTCTATTAGATTCTGTTTGTAAAAACTATGTATTCTTGCGCTGAATAGTGCAACTTCGGAAACCAAAAGTAAATGACAAATTCAGACTTCTGGAATTCTGTGACTTCCCTTGAGAAAACAACCCTGAAACCTCACCAGCCACATCTGTATATGTCACTGTTCAATTATTACCCTTTTACTAGACTGCAAGTTATTTTGCCTTACACCCAATGGTCCAGGGGAAAAAAAAAAATAGTCCTTATTGACAATCAGTGACATGGAGAAAAAGTTAATTCAATAAAATGAATAATTATCTGACAACTATTGCAGTTGCAAGTCTTGCTTCTGGGCACGCCATGAAAGCATCTGAACTTCAGACCTTTGTTATTGTACCACTCTATTCCACTGTAGAGCAATCCACTTCAGTCCTGGGAGTTCTAGATGCTGAAATCACTTTTTGGGGGGAAAAAATGTACTAAGAGCATGCTAAAAGCAAAAACTCAAGAGGGATGTTGCTTGATTTTCATTACCATGGATCTAATTTGCAGAGAGGAACTGCAGGGAAAGGTACATATATGAGAGAGCAAACCAAATTTCTTTCTCCTCTCTGTCTTCAGGACAAATATCCAAAGAGACTCATATGCAGAAAGTGTTATACTTGCTGCTGGAATAAATTAGAATGGATCAACGGAATAACACCATTTATAACTAAACAAAATGAACATGCACTTCAGGATGAAGAGATCAAAATTTAATCAAGGCTCGCATCACAGCAAGCATTGTCACTTGTAAGTTGTAGGATGCCTGCTGAAATTGATGGCAGTCAGGGGCATCATGCACTTTTGGGGTCCTAAAGGAGGCACTGTTACAGTAGGACCTTTCTTTCTTTCCCTCCCTCTCTGAGCAGATAAGAAAAATTACCACTGAGTATCCAGGAGCAAAGAGCTTGGCAAAGCCCAGAGACAGCCAAGATTTGGTTTTGCCTGCTAGCCTCCTGGCTTCACGCACCAGGGAGAAGGTTACAAATCACCCCATCACTATCAGCAACATGGGAGATCTCTCATCCACAGGAGAGAGCACACAGAATCTACAGTGTTTCACTGAGTGATGTGCAATCTGTAGCCCACTTCCAGGTCCTCAGGCAAGTGGCAATAGGTCAACAAGAGCTTATTTTTGTCTGGGAATATAAAATCTTCACTCTTAATCATTTTAAGAATTACATTATCAGGTGAACAGAAATAGGTTTTAATAGCCGCTGTGTGGGAAACAACATACTAAATGGATGCTAGCTAACATGTCCATGGTGGTTCCATGCCCTGTGGTGAAGAGGAAACGATGTGTATGCCAGGCTGAGCACATGGGTGTGTGAGCACAGGGGTACACACCTGCTTCTCAGACCAAAGAGAACATTTACTGTGAGGGAGGTTTTCTATGCTCACCCCAGAAAATGCAATAATATTTCTTTGCTATCTGCCTACAGTTCAATCTTGAAGAGAGTTATAGAAGAAGGTAGATAATATGACTCATGCCATATAAAAGAAGAAATGGGGATACAGGGATATTTAGTCACAAATCAGACTAGCAGGAGTGCTTGGAAAAGGTTCCCACATTTCCAGTTTCCCGCAGAGAAAGTTGAGATCCCTTCTAAGGGCATGAATTTAAGCCCAGATCTTCTGCAAACCCTAGCAGCAAGTCTTCGGGACAGACTCCATGATGTGGTCTCAAATATCAACAAAGTGAACAAATATGAGGAAAGCAAGGCTTTGTACTGTGACAGTTGCTGCCATTACATTCTGAGACCAAGCGGCTGCATCTTCAGCTATTTGGGAAGCCTACAAAAAAGAATTACATCAATTGAAAAATGTGGCCAAGAGAGCAAGCACCACTCTTACAGGATAATTGCAAAGTAAATAATGGTGCATACAGCATTTGCAAATTTTACAGCCATTAAAAAAAATAAGGAAAATAAAATCACTCTTATGACCTGTTCAATACACATCTTTCCAGCAAGAGCTCAGAACTGAAAATAACTAAGTTAATAATACTAGAACTAACACTCTCAAATTACATTCTTCCCTAATTCACACTGCACGGATATGTACTAATTGCCTATTCATTTGCAATTACCCTACATTACTTGATTTTTTTAGCATGGCAGGTCTTCTGAACCCGGGAAGGGATATCATTTGAATCTCCAGTGCAAGACCTCAGCTGTAGGGTATCAGTGTGTTGATAATAGGATATTCCATATTTTATATGGTCCAAGTAAAAGGCCCTACAAAGTACCCTGAAAATGCAAGAAATAGGCCAGGTTTCAAATCCAGCAGTACTGCCTTGCAGTGACTCTCAGCTGTCTGAGCGATGACTGTGTCCTAAGTGTCAAAACCATGTAAGGCTCATTTCAGAGAAAAACTGTCAACAACAATCTGCAGTCAGCAAGCTAAAACGCTGCTGAAATGTGCTATATTACCAAGAATCCATGACAGGCAACTATAGGACCTGGTAGGACCTCTGTAGCAAGCAAGAGGTATATGCTGGCACTAGAAGAAAACCAGCTGGCAGGAGTGACTCAGCCCAGAGAAGAGCAATCTGATGTCAGTGGCTGACAATATAAGCCATCTCAGAGGTCTCACAACAAATAGGCTCAGGAAAAGTAGCTCCTGTGGGTCTTGATTTTCAATCAGAGCTTTAGCTGTGAAATTCTTCAGAGTGTCATCACCCTTCTCCTATTTATTGACTGTGTCAAACTATGAACCAGGAGAACAAGATCCCATGAGTTTTGGGCCACCAATATCCCAGCAGCCTCAGTTCCCCTTCTTTCCCATGCCCTGGCAACACTTGTCCCAGCTGTCTACAGCCTGAACAAAGCTGAAAACCAGACAGAAGGAGCTCCCTTGTGGAGAATAACTGGGAAAAAGCAACTGGGTGTATCAAAAAGGGAAAAACCAATAGGTCTGAAGGAATTGCGGTTTCATCTCTGTCAAAAGGACTGGCCCTCCTGCAGCTAACATAGATGTGGACCTAAGCTTCCCACTGCTCTTTCTGTTTCAGGAAACCAAAATAACAACAGGAACACCTAATTTCATCTGAAACTTGCCAGGAAATTGTGCCCCTCACATTTGGATGTGGAATTTGGCTGAGCAAACTATGTTTTCATCACCTTTAAGTTAGACTATTGCAAGCAATACGTTCTCAAGCTGGAGTTAACCACAAAAAGGCACTCAGAACCGGTAAGTGGTTCATGAGACTTGTCTCCTGAGTCAGTCATGCCAAAGAAAGCACTTCACACCAGTGCTTTCCACTCCCTCTGGACTGCTGGTCCAGTTAAACAACTGGCTTCAACGATCTTGTCTTTCAGCTGTAAAACCTTGAAATGGCCCAGGCATGGCTCACAGACCATCTTTCTTCCTTCTTCCTCTCACTATGATCAGTAGGGACAGCAGTAAGCATTTTCCAAAGCACCAGAAGACATTTAGGAACCTCTGTCTTTTCACATTGCACTGGCTTGAACTCCAGCATCTCTTGGACATTTTTGAAAAAAAAATGTACATGAAAGGAGTCTGGGAGTCTGGATGCACAGATCTAATGTGCAGGGAAGAGACATTCCCCATTGCTGAGCCCCACTTCAGAAAGGAATGTGGTTTAGTTAAAAGCACGAACTTAGAATCCCATCTTCCAGTGATGTACTTGGCATCAGAAACCAGGTGACAGGTATTTTCCCTGAGAAGAGATAAAGTAATTGAAACCTCCCCCATCTTCCTAAAGCTCAGGCAAGATGACAGGTTGTTGATTAGATTCTCCCTGGAGCTGGCTCATAGCCCCACTCTGGAGGGCGGTGCTATAGTTCAGTAGTTTACTTGGCTTCTCTGCTTCATGCTGAGAAAAAAAACAAGAAGTCCTTTGTGTGTAGAAGTATCCCAGAAGACACAGAATAACTTTTTCCAGAACAGTTAAGTACTGTAGGAGGTACATCCTTTCCATAATGGTCTATGTACTGCAGGATTAGCAGAAATATTCAGTGTGCCTCACTGTATATTTAATCAGCAAATACTCCATAAAAACTCCACTATACATGGCAAATTCTATTATTCTTTTTCTTAACTTGAAGCTTTCTTTTCCCCCTTTTCAGTTACCTGTAGATTCAGCTGAAAGAGCTGTGAATGAACACACGGAGGCATGCAACTCTTTGAATTGAGAAGTCATGAAAAGGAAATAAAGCTCCTTGAAGGTGAGGATTGTAGAACTTGTGTATGAAACAAAGAATGCTAGGATAAGGAATAATGAAAGCTACTGTATGTCAGTGAAAAGAGAATGTGATAGGATATACAGAGCCCTTGCCACAAGGGAAGAGGATAAAGCTTCTGAAGCAGAGAGGCAGTAAAGAGAGATGTGCAGCTACACAGGGGATGGAGGCCAAGAGCTCAAGATGTGTGAAACATATTTGGCCTGCAAAGATGTTCTCCCTAGGTTCCTTTTGGTAGTTGTTCTCCATGACTCACACATCTCTTTTTTGCCTCTCTTGGGGTCTTTTCCTCATATAACATACTGAATTTGAAACATCTTGAAGAACAACAGAGCCGAAAGTATCACCATTGCCATGGCTCAAAATGAGTAGTGAGAAATGTAAAGGATGGACTTCAAAATAAACAGGATACATTCTCAGGGTCCCTATCAGAAAGGTGTTTTGCTTAGAACACTTATATGAACCTGAAATAGGGGCTTACCCCTGTTGCAAAATGGTAAGAAAAATTAGTAAATGCTAAAATCTCTCATATAATGCTGGTGCAGTAGAAAAAGTCAAACCCAGTGTACTTCTGCTGCTGTCTTCTGATTTTAAACTGTACCTTTCTTAACCAATTGCTCAAGAAAACCTTTCAAGAATCTTTTAAGAAGTGGTTTGTATATAAACAATTAATTTAAGAGTCAAGTCTTCTCCTCCTACTCATGTGAATAGCCAAAGGGACCTACCGTGCAGTCTGGGAAAGCAGAATTTTTCTCTTTAATGAAAGCCCTGTGACTGACTGAACTGACCAGCATTTCATATACTTCATGTTGTCAGAGAATCAGAGTGGTTAGAGTTAGAAGGTACCTTAAAGATCATCTAGTTTCAACCACCTGCCATGGGCAGAGACACGTTCCACTAGACCCCAGTTCCTCAAAGCCCTGACAGATCTGGCATGTTCCACATTTGTCCTATACCTATCTTTTGCATCCATTCAAAAAAATAATTTTACTTCAATAAAGAGCAGACAAAATTCCTTCTACCATATTTATTGTTACTAACCAATACTTTACTATACAAATAACTAACTGAAACTATTATAGTAATGTAGCAAAACCTGGGACTTTCTGGGTTGGTTTCCCATCAGTGGGTGAACACTGATGTTACAGAGGTGAGTAGAGCTACCTGACAAGCAGCTGTTGACCCATCTTCAGTTCCCAGCTGGAGGAAACCCATGGTATCTTTTTTTGCAGTTACTCTGTGACCAGTTTAACTTATGGGGTGAGAGGTGATATGATGGTGCTGGGGGAACAAGGAGGGAAGCTAGTGGAGCAGAACCTGAATATTTTCTTTCTACAGTTTGTTTCTTACAAGCTGCATACTTCATTTTGTGGCTAGAAATGGTTGCAAATAGATTACAGGCAATTCTGTTGTAGGAAATCCAGCCCAAATACTAAGTTAGGTATGTGCAGATCTACCCAATATTTAACTCAAGAGACTTAAGCAGAAGACACAGCCTCTTGCTTTTTGAAAGCATTCCCCTAAAGGACAACTGCATCACAAAACTAAGAACTGAAGAGCTTTTCATTAAAGACAGCACAGAGCTGGTACACTTGGACAAGAAACTGACAAAACTAAGTGCAATAGCATCATGTGCTGAATACTGCCATAAAAGTTGTGTTCACTGTGAGGATGGGCAGAATCTCACCTGGCGAAAATAGATGCAAATCCTCTTGCTTCATAATGAGCATCACTTTGAATGCAATGGCTAGAAAAGTTTATTACATTTATATGAAATGCCTCACTTCCAATAAAACAAAAATGCCAAGCTTAAGGCTGCAGTAGGCACAACATAGCACTGCACGTATCTAAAGACCATAGCACAAACGAGTCTGCTGGACGCACAGTGGGTAATAAAAGTGGTCTGTACCAAGTGAGCTTCCAGCAGCAGCATCTTTATATAGTACACTTCTGCTGAAGGCAAAGGAAAAGGTACTCTTGCCCTCAGCATCTAATTTTTGTGTTCAGAACAATTTTGGAAAGCTCTAGGTAAGAGCCTTGGACAATTTGCTGGGAGGCCTGCCTCTCTATTTGGCTTAATGCATAGGGCAAGATAATGTTCCAGCTGAAGAATATTTAATGTTGCTCTGGGTTTTGTGTGACTAATAGCAATATTTTGTTGGATGTAGAGTATTGCAAATGGAGGCTTTGAGCCAGTTCTTTACCAACAGCTTATTCTAGCAGCATAGTGCTAGTAAGTAGTGCTAATAATGGAATCTCTATAAGAATGCTAAAACTCACAGCCTGGGATTGAATTCATGTCTTCAAACACTGTAAGTGGATCCTCCTATATAATCAAATCAACTTCTTCCTCTTGGGGAGGGAGAAATATGAGAAACCCCTTAACTACCACCACTAGTAAGCACACACTTCAGTTTGCTTTCCAACAGGAAAGGATTTAAGGATCTGCCTTTTCTTTCACACAAATTAATTATCGTCTCTTTTATCTTTGAGCAAACTTAGAATAGATCCAAGGAGAACTACAAAAATATTATACTGCAAAGGCAATATTGACACAATTTTTAAAGCTGCAAAAGTCAAGTAATTTGGAATGAAGGTTGAAAAGCTGTCTTTGCCTCATCAATCATTCACAGGGATTTACAGCAGCACCTACTGCCTGCGAAAGGAGGGGAGGGAAATAACAGCTTTCCCTCAAGCTCGTGATAAGTTATATTTTGGGGGATGAACAGAAAAAAGTGGGTTTGGTTTTATTTCCTCTTAATTCTGAGACTCATAGTGAAAAGAATAAAAGTCTTCTGTGCAGGATGTAACTGGTTCAGGTCTTTTTCCTCTTGTATCCTTTATCCAGTTATGAAGCAATAGCCAGTTAAATTCATACATTAATATTATCTTTCTGAATAACAGTAACCATATATATATTTCATATGGCATACATTGATTTTATGTGTGTGCATGAAGAACAAATCATAGGTTAGTGTTACAAAAGACCTGAAGACCATCTAATTCCAGTCACCCTGCCATAGACAGGAACACCACACTAAACCATGTCACCCAGGACTCAATTCAACCTCTCCTTGAACACTACAGGGGTGGAGCATTCACAACATCCTTAGGCATCTGTTCCAGTGCCTTACTACCCTCACAGTAAGGAACTTCTTCCTTATATCTCACCTAAACTTCCTCTGTTTAAGTTTAAACCTATTACCCCTTGTCCTCTCTCTACAGTCCCTCATGAAGTCACACTCCAGCGTACTTGTAGGCCCTCTTCAGATACTGGAAGGCTGCTACTCCACGCAGCCTTCACTTCTCCAGGCTGAAAGCCCCAACTTTCTCAGCCTGTCTTCATGTAGGAGGTGCTCCAGTCCCCTGATCATCTTCGGGGCCTCCTCTGGACTTGCTCCAACTGTTCCATGTCCTTTTTATGTTGAGGACACCAGAACTGCACACAATACTCCAAATGGGATCTCATGAGAGCAGAGAGTAGAGGGGCAGGATCACCTCCCTTGACCTGATGGTCACACTTCTTTTGGTGCAGCCCAGGATATGGCTGGATTTCTGGGCTGCGAGCACAAACCGAAGCTGGCTCATGTTCATTTTCTCATTAACCAACACCCCCAAGTCCTTCTCCGCAGGGCTGCTCTGAATCTCCTCTCCACCCAACCTGTAGCTGTGCCTGGAATTGCCCTCACCCAGGTGTAGGACCTTGCACCTGGCTTGGTTGAAGTTCACGAGTCTGGCATTGGCCCACTTCACAGGTGTGTCCAAGTCCCTCCGGATGGCATTCCTTCCCTCCAAAGTGTCAACTAAACCACATAATGCTGTTGACAAATTTGCTGAGGGAGCACTCAATCACACTGTCCATGTCACCAATAGAGATGTTGAACAAGATTGGTCCCAATACCGACTGCTGAAGGACACCACTCATTACTGGTCTTCAATTGGATATTAAGCCATTGATCACAGCTCTTTGCATGCAGCCATCCAGACAATTCTTTATGCATCAAGTGGTCCATCCTTCAAATTGATGTCTCTCCAATTTAGAGACAAGGATGTCATGTGGGACAGTGTCAAATGCTTTGTGCAAGTCCAGGTAGATGACATCAACTACTTTGCCCCATCCATCAGTTCTGTAGCCCCATCATAGAAGGCCAACAAATTGGTCAGGCAGGATTTTCTGTTGGTGAAGCCACATTGGCTGTCACCAAGCACCTCAGCATGATTTCCAGGAGAAACTGCTCCAAGATTTTGCCAGGCACAGAGGTGAGGTTGACTGGGCTGTAGTTCCCTGGGCCATCCATTTTCCTCTGCTTGAAAATGGGGGCTATATTTCCCCTTTTCAAGTGGTTGGGAACTTCACCTGACTGCCATGACTTTTCAAATATGATGGACAGTGGCTTAACGATTTCATTTGTGAGCTCCTTCAAGACCCAAGGATGGATTTCATCAGGTCCCATGGACTTGTGCATGTTCAGGTTCTTAAGATGATTCAGAACCTGTTCCTCTCCTACAGTGGGCCTAGGGTCTTCATTCTCACAGGCAAAGAAGTCACTGAGAACCTCAGCCTTCTCCAAATCCAGGGTCGCCAATTCTCTCGATAGCTTCCAGAGAGGGCCCACATTATCTGTAACCTTTTCTTTGGTACATACCTGCAGATGCTCTCTCTGTTATCTTTCACATCCCTAGCCAAGTTTAATTCTAACTGGGCCTTAGCTTTCCTAACCTGGTCCCTAGCTTCCCGCACAACAACCCTGCATTCTTCCCAGGACACCTGTCCTTGCTTCCACCTTTTTTAAGCCTCTTTTTCCCCACCCCTCATTTTCTCTGCAGCTCCTTATCTATCCATAGATGTCTCCTGGCCCTCCTGCTGCACTTCCTTCTAGTTGGGACGCAACACTCCTGAGCTTGCAACAGGTGATCCTTGAATATCAACTAACAGTCTTAGGCCCCCCTGCCCTCTAGGGCTATATCCCATGGAATCTTACTGAGCAGGTTCCTGAAGAGGCCAAAGTCTGCTCTCTTGAAGTCCAGGGCAGTGAGCTTGCTGCACGCCCTTCTCACTGTCCTAAGGATCTCGAACTCAACCATCTCAGGATTGCTAGAGCCAAGGCTGCCCTGGAGCATCACATTTCCAACCAGCCCTTCCTTGTTGGCAAGCACTGCGTCAAGCATTGCACCTCTCCTCATCGGCTCCTCTATTACTTGCAGGAGGAAATCGTCTTCTATGCAATTACAAACCTCTTGGATTGCTTGTGGTGGTCCATACCATTCCTCCAACAGATATCTGGATGGTTGAAGTCCCCCATGAGGACAAGGGCCTGTGAGCATGAGGCTTCTCCTATCTGTCTATAGGGTGCTTCATCCACAGAGTCCTCCTGATCAGGCAGCCTGTAACAGATCCCCGCAATAATGTCTCCCGTCGCTGTTCTCCCTTTGACCCACAAGTTTTCTGTTGGCTGATCACCTGTCCCTAGACAGAATTCCATTCTCTCCAGCTTATCACTGACATAAATAGCTACTTCCCCTCTTCATCTGCCTGATTTTTCCTAAAAAGCCTATAACCTCCCATTCCATTCCAGTCATAGGAACCATCCTAGCATGTTTCTGTGTTGCCAATGATATCATATCCCTGCAGACGTACACACATCTCTAATTTGTCTTGTTTATTCCCTATACTATGGACATTTGTATAGAGACATCTGAGCCGAGCTCCATATGAAGCTGGCTCATTCGCTGGAGCAGCTGGTATAGCTCTGCGTTGCTCCAAACATTTATTACAGGTTCTGGCAAGTGACTGGGTGTGTTGGGACGGAATGATGCCCCCCCTCTCCCAACACATCTAGTTTGAAACATTCTTGACCAGCCTGACAAGTCTCCTACCAAAGCAGCTCTTCCCTTCTTTGTCACACCAGCTTCACCAGCCTCTAGCACACCTACCTTCCCAAATCAAGTCCCATATTCTAAATAACCAAACCCCTGACTATGTCACCACTCTTCTAACCATTTATGAACCTGCCAACTCCACCTGGCCTTTTCAAGGTCCTACCCCTTGACCTAGAGGATAGATGAAAAAACAATCTGAGCTCCCAGCCACTAACACCTTTCCCAGGGCTCTGTAGTCCTTAATTTTCTCCAGGCTACTGCTGTCTATGTCACTAGCACCCATGTGAACCACAAGAAACGGGTAATAGTCAACAGGACTTACTAGGCCAGGCAGCCTCTCAGCAACAACCCTGATTTGTGCCCCTGGTAAACAACACACCTCCCTCAAAACTGGGTCAGGCCAACAGATGGGTACCTCTGTGCCCTTTAAAGTAAGGTCACCTACTACTTTGACCTGCCCCTTTTTCCTGGAGGCACCAGTAGTGATTCTCTTTACTGGCACATCAGCTGGTTGTTCATTTGATGCTGTGTCCATTTCCTTGTTAGCCCTCTGCAGAACTTTGTTATAGACCTTATACCCTTCAAAGGTTTAGGGTCAAGGCCACAAGCAGGGAAAGAGAGGTGCTCAACTTGTTTAAGTTGCTATACTGGGAAGAGAGTCTCCAGATCTGCCTTTCTGAGAATCTAAATGCAGAAGAGAGTGGTGAGAAGGAGGTTGAGACAATTTTTTTGTATTTGGCGGAGGGAGAGTTGCAGAGGCAGAGTGTAACATGTGTAAACAATTATGCCATTTACTTACTTCTCCTTGTAAGGACTCTGATGAAAGCAGGAGGTTTGAAGTTCCCCAGTTTTCCAGCTGTGTCTGCTTCAACTCAGCATAACCAAGCTGGACTGAAAGCTCATGTGAGTATGGTTTTGGTTCTCAGAATCTTTTTTTCTGGGTGTTTGATTTTTGCTCTTCCCAGAAGAACCTGAAACAGAAAATATTTTGCTCTGCTCTGCCTAAAAGTTTATCTCTTTTGGGGCATTTAAACAAGCTAAGTCCAAGGAAATTTTAGAGCGGGAGGTTGTAAGTAATAACCTGTTTTTAGGAAGCTGAAGGGATTTTGAGTAACTGGCGTATGAGTTGGTGTCATGGGTTCAGCAGCAGCAGTCATTTTTCTTTAAGCAGTAGCTGGTGTAGCACTGTGTTTTGGATTTTTAG
>JASSUY010015053.1:0-15875 GCA_032466535.1 Forpus xanthops
TTGTATTATTATTGGTGGTAGCAGTAGTGATTTATGTTATATCTTAGTTACTAAACTGTTCTTACCTCAACCTGTGGGAGTTGCATTCTTTTGATTCTCCTTCCCATTTCCCCGGGACTGGGGAAGAAAAAGGGGGGAGTGAGCAGAACTGTTTGAGGGGCCTCAAACCACGACACCCAAACACACAAACCCCAGAACACAGGAGCTTTTCTTCTTCCAAAACAAAGTCTTTTATTTTAGCGCTTCCAGTGCATGAAAATTATTTTTGCCACAATTCCTTGGTAAATTCAAAGAAGCATAACCATGATTTGACTAGCAAATCAAGTACTGTTCAAGGGAAAACAAAATCTTCTGTCTCTGAGGTCTGACACTTCTTAAATTGAGGTCTGCTTTGTGTCTTCATAGAAGACAAAACCAAAGCAAAATACATTGTTAGACAGAACTTTTTCCAAGATGTTTTGAAAACTGTTACCCTTTAATTTTTAGCCTTCTTCTGGCACCAGACTCTGGATGTTACAGTAATCTTCAACTGTCATTTTATTTCAAGCAGCCCCAGTCAGCGTTGCCATGTCTAGTAGTACCAGAGTTGGCATGAAATAGGTGCTATACCAAAACTAGATTTTAAACTGTCTGACTAAAAATACTTTGCCAACGAGGCACTCAATTTTCAATATCTTTTAAAGGAGAACAGAGATACTGGATGGGGAAGATCCATATAAATACTTGACACTTAAACTCTGAATGCCAGAAATAATTTTATTTTTTTAAAGCCTAGATTAAACCATACTATTTTAAAAGCCTGCGTATTTAGAGGTCTTCTTATCTGTTAGATTGACTAAAAAGGATAAAATACAAAAAATCACATATTCCTCCTTCAATCCATAAGTAGACAGTTTTCATTCATCAATTAAAAAAGTGATGAAAGCAAATTCAGTTTAAAGAGTTTCAAAGGATATTTGAAGACAAATAATATATGCAACTATAACATCCATACATCCACACACACAGCAACATGGGTCAGCACACACAAATGAGCTTGAGTTTCAAAAAAGGTATTGATTTTCTAGCTTCATCCATGAGTCAGACTGCACAACACTGAGTGATTTGGGGTTTGATTAATGCTCAGACTGCTTTGGAAGTCACATGGTGGCTGACAGAAATGGGACACTAGGCCAGAGAGACTACTGTTTTGAACTTGTTTGGCAAATGTCTGTATTCTTAATTGGCTGGAAGAAGAGGAGAAAGGCCAAAGTATATATTTTTAATAGCATTTGAGTTAATATCTACTAGAAAAGCCACAGTAGGTTTGCTAGGAGGGGAAATTAAAACAAAAATTCAAAGATTATAAGTAAGTAAACCAATTAAAGGAACTCTTTCCCATTTCCTAAAGCATGCAAAGCTGTGGGAGAGGAAATCAACATACTATGAGCACAAAATTGAGCATATAAATTGTTTAATCTTTGACTGCTTTTTGCAGCATACCACTGCTGTTCTCACATGAAAGGCACCACATAAGAACATGTGGAGGAAAAGCCAGCAGGCGATGGTAGGCCTCAACTTTTTCATTTAGAACAGCTTAACAGCACAACTTTGAGAAACACTAAACAGTAATGTACTCTCTCAAAAAAGATAGTATTTCACCAGCCCAGACAAAAAGCACCTATTTCTTTGCTCACCTGCCATTGTGTATTAAAATAAAAACAAAACCCTCCACACATGAAAACCCACAAAGCGGAACTGTGTATCGTGTACACATGTCAGGAAGAGGTGGCATGATTACCAGATGTTTAGTTCCATCTTGGTAATCAGACACCATGCGGATCTGAATAATAGGTGAAGAACTGTTTTCCCTATAATGACATATGCTTCCTTGAAAGATAACAGATCAGTTCAGCTTTGGTGAAAGTGATTCATCACTTTATAATGACAAAGTAGAAACCTCATGAGGAACATGATGCTCTCTCCCTGTTCATTATTTTTCCATGGGTGAAGAACAAAGTGGCAACAATTAATTATTAATTGCAAAGATCTTTCTACATGTAGGATGGTAAATTATTGTGCTTTGCTAACAATAGTTAATTTGTTTCTGAGAAAGACTTCTGAAATATTTGAGTAATTTTCTTCATGTTATATACAGATTTGAGAGATTAATTGTCCAGATGTTTCCTTGGGTTTTGTTCTCTCTTTCTCACATAATAAAAATCTTTCAGCACAATTTTTTTCCTAATAAACCCACAGTCCATCTGTTATACTTTGCTGGAGACATAAAACAGCACTACATGTGTGTTACAATCACTCTGAAAAGTAAATCTTCACTATTTTCATTTAAAAATAAGGTGAAAGACTCCATTTTTATTTGTTAGGTAATGTCTTGATAGGTTGCCCTTTGCCCTAAAACACTAGCTGCATTCACTAATACCTTCACCTTTGCTTCTACTGTCATGGGCTGAAATACTCAAATCCCAAGTCAGCCCATCAAGTATTTCTGTCACTTTCATAACAGAAACTCTGGAAAAATACAGCAGAGCATGACTTAAACAGTTATCTCCTGTTTAAATACAGCACAACTCCTTTAGTACAGTTTAGAACTTATCTGTCTCAGGACGTCACAACTAAAGTGAATAATAGCAGAATGCATTTTTATTTCTGTGAGTATTAAAGAATCATTTGTTCTGTAAATTGAGCAAGTGAAAACACTGGTTAAAATGCACGAAGTGTCAAAGTCTACCTCTTAGATTGCTGCTACAAAGTGACAGCCCTGAAGTAGAACTGATAATGGTCTGTTTTTAACTGTAGCCATAGACAATTAGTAAAGCTTGGTTTCCAAACAACCTTTTGGGAAGCAAAATTTGAAAGCTGCTATTGAATTTTATGTCAGATTATAATATAAGAAAAAAATGTGGAAATCTCTTTCATTTCTAGTCTTTCAAAGTCTCACACCACAGAAAAACAGAACATTAAATAACATAGTAAGGGAAGGCCATGTGAAGAAGACCTACGTCAGCAGATGCATTGTAGCCAGAACTTTAAAAATTTAAAGGAAATCTTTAGGTAGCAACATTTTAAATAGATAGATAAGACATGAAATGAGGTTTAATATTTGTTGGATTATTTCAGAGAAGGTTTTTTTCAGAGAAGGTTTACTGAGTCTCAAACAGGCTTCACAAAGGGCTAAAGGCACAAACACCCTGTAGGAGCACATTACAGAGGAGCCTTCTGGGAACTTGGTTTTTCCTCTTTTTTCCTGTTGAAAATGCATGAATGTGGGCTTGCTCATGAAATGAGACAGCTTTTTCCCATGTACAAGAAACACGGTACTCTCCCTAAAATAACAAACCATATTCATCTAAGTAAAACAAACCATCTGCATTAATTAGTAGAAAATAACAAAAGATTGTTTAAATGTTTATATAAACACTATCTCATGTATGTCAAAAAGATCATAAAAATAAAGCTAACATGGCAAATCACTTCAAAGGGTAGGCAATGAGTCAGCTATTTGGATTTTTATCTCAATCAAAAGTCTAAGAGCTTACCTATATTTGCTTATACATTACCATTCAAAACTACATGTCATTCCAAAACATCCATTCCAGCACCAACTGTATCCTTCAAGAACACAGGTACTCTTCTCTACCAAGTTATAAAAGTGGTCTTTTTTTCACATTTCAAGATACACAAATAATGCCATTGCAGTGATTAAGCAGTATCCTGATTTTCTTAAAATGCCCACTTTTCTAGACAGTTACTTCCACTGTTCTACCCTAACACCATAACCTCTATCCTCAACACAATGAAAAAAGTGTGCTTTCAGATACCAATGAAAACCTTCAATTATTTAAATACAGCCAGAATTTAACTCATGATTTCCAGTTATAATACAATTCAAACAAGTATTTCTAAGCCACTGTTTTCAGAGAAATGGGATTTAGTTCAATCAAACAGAGCACTCAAATCTGCAGATATTTTTGCCCAAGATGAAACATGGAGGCATTATAGTGGCTCCTTGTTTTCCCAGCTATTGCCTGCAGAAATCTGGAATCTGTAGAACATTTATAAGAGGCTAGAAAATGCCATAACAAAAAGCAAATTCATTTATGCTGCATGTATGTGTGAGATTTCTAAAGAGGTTTACATGGCCACTAAAAAATTTTTAGGATGTGTAAACTAGATGTTGAAAAACCACTGCTCATGTCATAATTTTCTGGAAATCTGGTTGTAATCAGCTCTTGAAAAGTGCGAAGTTTCAGAACAGCATTTATTCTCCTGGAAAGGCATGGGAGGAACATAAGGAGCAAGGCATGAGAAGAGACAAAAAAGTTTGCTTTCTCTTTTCAAGCACAGAATTCCTCCTCCTATTCTTAGGAGCAAGAAATGAAGAAAGGGTGAAACAATGAGAAAGCAAGATGAAGCAAACTTGAGTCCCAGAGACCAAAATTCAGATGTAGCTCAGAACTTAGGCTGATAATCCTTCTCTTGGAAAGCCAGTCGTTTGGATTCATCATGATGTGTTTTAAATGGCAATGTCAGCATATTGTATCTACTCAAGATACAGTTTGCAATGCAAACACTGAAATCTGATATCAGGATGCCAGCCTGACCATGACCACTTTCTGGTACTCAGCATTTTTAATCAAAACAGCCTGTTCTCAGTTCTTTTTGAGACTGACTACTACTGCACACTATGAACATTAAAAAAAATAAATAAAAACAAAACAAAACAAAAATCAACCAAACAGAAATACCATCCAAAAGTTTTAGTGAGCTATGCTATTATTTAAAGTAATAAAGACTATCACTCACGTCCCCGTCTTCACATTGTAAGCTAATTATTATCACAACCAGCACATGCTGAAATCGTACAATTTTTGTTCACAAAGGCAAGAAGAAAAAAAAAAAGTAATTTTTTTGATAAGGGCATTCAAAATGAGAAGTGTCACCTAATGTCTGTACTGCTGGAGAATTCCTAAGTCAGAGCAAAAATCTTCATGTATAATGACACAAGCTTAATATTTTTATATTATAGAAATAATACTACATAAATGCCAAAAAAAGAAAAAGGCAGCTGAAAGCTTGATACTGCTTGTAATCTTACCCTAGCTGTTGGTGTCTCTGAAGGGATACTGTAATGTTAGATTTTTAATAATGCTTAATAAACATTTAGCAACATCTATTATAAATGGTGGGTACCATATGCAGAGCTGGGTGGGCCGTCCTTTACAGCAACTCACCATATGGTATCCCTATGAATGTGGCCCTGATAAAAGTAATCTGTTGAACCTGAATGACTTATTCTGCTGCTGTAGTGTTAAATTACTTTCCTTCCTCTTCCCCCATTCACTTGTACTAGGAGTAAAGTTGATTCACCTGTCTATCTTACACTGCAGCTACCATGTTCTCCAGCTGCTTGTATCACTAGGATTTAACAAACTCTGTTACATCATTCTACTTGAATTTAGTTTGCAGAGTGTGAACTGAGAAAGGAACAAAATACATGGGTTAGAGTTTGAAGGATCAATCTAAAGGACTGAATTCTATGCTCTTCTCTCACCTGTCATTACTATAAGGCAGCTACAAAATTTTACTTGATTAAAGATTGCTATGTCAGAGTGGATGATTAGAATTCAATCACCAGTGCATTTCTCCATTTCCTTTTGTGCATGCAGAGCATCTGATTTCACTGAAGAGGCACAATAAGGTGCTGCATCTGGCCTGAGATCACTGGAAGTGAACAGAGGAACAAACAAATGACCTCTCCGTATATGATCTGTTTGAAAACCTGGTAACTTACTCCACTTAAATTGAAGCTTACATACAACTACGTGAAAGCCACCTGTTTCATGGGCAGTGTCTCTAATAAAGGCTCAGTTCCTGTCTTCTGTCCCCCATGCTCTCCTTTCCATTGTGAAAACTTCTTACCTTTAGGGGCTTTCTGTCAGCCAAGAGACACTACCATTGTGGTCTGGATCTACATATGTTTCTCGGGGACCATATGCCTGTATTGACTTGTCTGGCTGGCTCCCATCAAACAGACTGTTTAATTGCCACATTTTGCTTTTCATTCAGTAGAGGACTTAACTTCTATATCCCTTTTCCACCACTGGCAGATCTGCACAAAACATACAAGACCACAGTTGTATGTCTGTCAGTTTTGACTGAAATTTGCCATGGGTTCAAAGTTTTGAGGAGAAAATACTGAGACAAAAGACAGTGATTTCTTGTCGTAAGAGATGTTACTGCCCTAAGAAGGCAGGCTAAAAGATGAATACATGAGTAGTGGCTCATAATGTTACCCAGCTGTGTGCATTCTTTCCTCCCTATTTTTAATTCCTAACTTTCATAAAGGAAGTTACAGAAAATGTTTAATCTTAATATATGCACAAGTAAAATCCTCTGATAGCTTACTAATAGTTTTATCAAAAAACTTTCAGAAGATGAAAGAAAATCAATCCAACTAAAGCCTCTTCTAAATTATGAGAAAAAGCTTAAACCATAATGTAATAAAAATATTCAAGTATCCCAGTATCTCAATTCCATATCTTATTTTAATAATAAAATTAACAAGGTGATATATTAACAGCCTCATCATTTTTGTTCTCAGTATATTTTTTCCTCTCTACCTGCTAAGTTCTACCATGTGCAGTCTTAGGTCCTGAACTTTCAAGTATTTAAGTACTGTATAATTTTACCTAGCAAGTGGTTCCAACAAAATCAGTGAAGCCATTCACAGGAGCAATTCTATGTGTGTGGTTGGGTGCCTGTAAGATCAGGGCTTCGATAATGATCATTTAGTAGCAGTGACTTTGTGCTATTTATTTGGACTGCTCTGCCACTAGCATACTTTTGGCCACTGCAAGATGTTAATCTGAATATATATTAAAAGATACCGGGAACCAGTGTCTAGATTACCAGGAAATTTTAGTTAATCAAAGTATAAGTGTAAGACTTTTAGAACCATTGCACCAGTTACTTTGCTTATATGTCAGAACCCTTTCTCTGATCTCTGTCTTGTTTGCATGGATAATTATTTTTGGGCTGAGATAGTTGAACTTCTTTATGCAATATGCATTATCAGTCACTAAACATAACATTAGCAAAACCAATTAGTATGTATTAGTGGAAAGTTATTCTGGTATGTTTAACTTTCTTGCAAAAAAAAAAAATTACTATTCAATATATGTGTCATTAATATATCATTTTTATGGGGTTTAGGTTCAGAGCAAAAGATATTTTTTCATATATGTTCAGGTTTAATACAATGAGCTCTTACCTAATATGAGACTTCTGTATTTTTATACTTTACTAAAAACAAACAGTACCAAGTAAGATCTTTTTTTTCTCACAGATATAATATTTTTTGATGGAAACTTATTGCTAGAATGATAAATGTTACAAGGAGTTATCAGATCCAATACAAAGGCTGCTTACTAAATTCAGTCACTTGTCACTTAATTCCATGGGGCAAGCCAGCACATCAAGAAGTAATCATAAGCAATGCAGCTTGTTTAACTATTGCTTTGTATCTTATAAAGGAAGAGAATAAGAAGAAACTCAATCAGGAAGCAAAATCAAATAAATTATTCTTACTGTCTGTACAACATAACCATTTGGGGACATAGACAAAAGAACAAAATACACAGCATACAACTGAAGCTGATGCAGTTGTGATCTCTGTCTGTCCCAGTACAAAAGGACTGAGAAGTGCTTACATTTGAAGTGGTCAAATCAATACCACAAAGCCAGCAGAAATGCTGGAAACTACCTAAGAAATGACGCCTCTTGCTGAAGCAGCAGAAGCAACAATGGGAATTTTTGCCACTTAAATTCTGCCATGTAGATGCACATGAAGTCATACTAGAAATGAAGAGAGATGACATGCATGGGAAACAGAGAGGCCACTGATGAGGGAAAAAAAAAGTTGCTGAGCCACTGCTGTTTTAGCTGGAGCACTGACAGCAGAATTGTCCCTGGGAAGTTTGGCGGCTGGTTTTGCTGTTGCAAGCAAACAGGAACTGAGTATACTGTATATTCAGGGTAATAGATACATGATCCATGTAGGATGAACGTTGCACCACAGACACTGTCCTGATTCCTCTTTTCACATGAGTAAAAGAGGCAGTAAAAAGTGCTATATGAGCATTCACAGATATCAATTGTTTTCTTCATCCTCTGCTGGCATCACATGTGACTGCTCAATTTATGCCAGTGCTGCCTTTTATGGCAGGGCTCCTACGCAAAATAAAACAATGATGAAAAATGCTAGGGATGCTGCAGACTGCATCAAGGACATGTACTTTGGTTCCTTCAGCATTCTGTGCTTTGTTAATGCAATTAAGTGGAAAATGACTTGGCAGAAAAGAGAGTTTCATACACAGTAGAAACTAACGAACATGTCATTGCGTTTATTGTGGGCTTTTTCCATGCTACCATGGTATGTTCAGAAAATCTCCTCCACATTCCTTAACGTAACGGGCTTGTTGCATGACTAAACTCAAAGCAAGAAAGAATTTCAGTTTTCATTTTGTCCAGCTTTAATGTAGATGTTATGGACAAAAGAAAGCACAAGGGAAAATGGGCACTGCCCTAAAGAATTCACTGGAAAGCACAAATATGGCTTAATATACATGCACAGTAATATTACTGCTGTTTGTGGCATTCATATACATGTTGCTGATGCATCAAAATCAGGTAGTGTACAGCATGAGATAGTTTTCCCATTCTTTAGGCATTTTGTAGGAAAAGAGGAACTCCACATAGTTTAGCATTTCCTTCTCCTCTATCCTGCATAATCTGAAAATGAACAGTCTTCTTTCCAGTTTCCTTTTTTCCACTTCTATAAATGTGGTAAAATCCAGTCATGCAGAAGAAAGTAAAATTACTCCCTGGCACACTGCACCTTAGAAATTTGTCACTGAAATTAAAATGAATCCATTGATTCTCTCACCCAGACTTTGAGGACATCCTTAAATTCCTCTTTGCCATACTTGGGAAACTTAACAGAAGTTGCAATACAGAGACTCAGATATTTCTCACTATAGTAGGAGTAGCAGCTGTACTACTATTTGATCCCAGACTTTTCCTCTCCTCAAAGAAGTTTGAACGTATGTACCTTATGAAGTTCAGAGTGAAAAACCTTGTCTTTATTTTGAAAATATCTACAAAGTTTATTGCAGAATACGCATTCTTGGTTTTTCTCTTCTTCCTTTTCACGCTTCTCCACACCACACTAAATAAAATGACTGCTATCCAGGCTGCGATCTCCCACACTTTCCCAGCTGTTTATCCCTCTCCTAAATACTCAAAACTTCCACAACTAGCCTTCTTCCACAGCACTTCTGCTGCAGGCCTACTCCTCCACATGCCTAGGAAATACTGAACAGAGAGGAATGCAAACCAGTTTTTTGCAAAGCTTCTTGGCATTACAAATAAAACACAGTCAAAATTGCCAGGCTCAAAGGAGGCAATTTGATTTTGTGAAAGAAGTAGGAGGAAACAGTATTTGTGAATTCAGAGGCTCTTTTGAAAGTTCTATAAATCACATGTCAATTATTTTATCTTTGCACTTATTGCTTAAATGGAATTTACAAAAATAAACACCCAACTTCCAACCAAAGTCACAGAAAATCCATCAGCAATCCTAGTTTTCAGCTTCTCTCTCACTATTCTTCCATTTTGGAAAGAATATGGATTTCATGGTTAAAGATAGAGCAGAGTTCAGTTTTACTTCTACCTTTCTAAATTCCAACTATTTGTTTATGCTAATCCTTACCAACAGAATTTTATAAAGCTACGATATCTAAAATGCACATTAATGTTGCAGTTGTATAGGTCTAATCTACCTTAAAAGCAGTACAGCCTGATAAGCATGATAGTAAACCACAGTATAAAGTTTCAAAACAAATGGTGATTTATCTCAATGTAGATGAAAATTTACATTAAAATACATATTTAAATTTAAAAATACACATAAAAATACATTTAAGTATAACACATATTTAAATTAAAAATACATACACATTAAACCTCTCTTTAAACTTTTTTTACATTATAAAAGTAAAATATATGACAGCACAGATATAATGTAGATAAGCAGAAGTGATTTAGATGTACAGTAAGTGGTATGCAGGATGCTGTATTATTTCTTCATGTTTTAATTAGATTTATTTAAAACAATCTGTTGCTTAATAAATATTTTCCTCTGTAGTGATGTATTAGCACTCTGATTTGACTGGTGTTTTCAGACAGGAGAAGGAGCTGAGTTAATTAAAAAAATAGCATTCCCTATTTAACTGTCCATGTAAAGGAAATACCACTTAATGCATACTGGGCAAAACACAAGTAATGATCAATAAGTACACATCAGAGAAACTACATTTAAAGTCGATGGGGTATACTAAACCAGCCACAAATTCAGTTTGAACTCTTAGTAGTGGTCGAGACCTTAAAAGTTGAGAAAGCTGTGGGCACTGGTGTCAATTTCAGCACTCATAGGGAACCTGGATTTTCTCAATGGCCATGGCAACAACACAAAATCATAGAACGGTTTGGATTGCAAGGAACCTTAAAGCTCATCTAGGTCTAACCACCCTGCTACAGGCAGGGACAATTTAGACCAGGCTGCTCAAAGCCCGGTCTAACTTGGCCTTGAACACTGACACTTTGAAAGGAAATTTCTCACAAGTCATTGGAAAAATCGAGTAGCAGTCCTTTGACTGTAGAAGTCCACTTCTAAGAGCTTGATTTGGGAATCAGTGGTTTAGAGGGACAAGAATTTTCCTTACTGATCTCAGGGATGATCTTTTGAAGACTAGACCTATGCACCTGCACTCAGTATGGCTTGCACTGCTTGTTTTCTCCCAGAATTTTGGACTTGAAATTGCTCTGTTCTTTCCCACAGCAATCTCTGCACAAACAGCGGAAATATGGACAAGATGCAGCTGAAACAGAAGCTTGAAAAACACTAGGAAGCGCTCATTCTTCCCTGAAGAAGTCCTCTCAGAACAACAGAAAAGGACTGGCAAAACTGCTCAAGAGGAGAGTATCATGTTACACAGTCATATTTCTCCATTCCACTCAGGTTTGTTACAAATTGCTGCCTTCCACTCACCTAAGTGGGTAATCAAGAACATCTGTGAAATATTCACAACTAAAAGCCTCAAACTAAGCTTTTTTGTCAGTAGCTCGTTACAATCTAGTTCTTTTTAAATAACATTCAAGGTCTGAAATCAAATTAAAGATGCTATTATGATGTCTGAAATATACCTGAATATACCAGAAGCTAAGAGGCACGTAATCAGATTTAGAACAAACCTGTAATTTTGGATGGTAATATTACATTTCCCTGAAATTTAAGTTCTAATTGTAGCTTTCCCAAATGATTCTTTTTATCCAAGTATTACAGTATTTGACATGAAAATAGATATTTTCTGTTCTGTTCCATACCTGGTGAAGAATGCAAGCTGTACTTCTGCCTTATTTTGTTTAACATTCTGACTATATTCTGCTCTGTTCACATCTGATACTCAAAGCACAGTGGTTCCATACTTTTTGTGTTGTGACATGTAAAAGCATGACACATGATTTTGAAAACTGCTGTGTGTTCAGAAGATCTATGAACAGTCAATACCTTTTAACAAGCTTCCAAATATCCTGATGAAACCATCATAAATCATTATAAACCTGACACAGCTCTTATTCCTCAACAAATTTAGTTTTATTTTTGAAGGGAAAGAAAACTACCATCTGGGTTAGACTTGTCTCAAAGTGATTAGTGAACAGACGCTAAATTGGCAACCTCAGTCCTAAACAGCTCCAGCAGCGAGAACTCAGAGAATAAAAATGCGTGTCCTGACACAGTGCCAGGTCAAGCTAGGTTTAAGCTGGCATGAAAATATGAGAGAGAAGTTGTACATTGTCTGCAAGTCCTTTCTTCAAGAATAAAAGAAAAAATAAATTTTCATAAATTTTCATGATCAGTCGGACAAAAACCTAACATATCCATTGACCACACTATGAAATTACTCTGCATTAACAAGCAATTAAAAGTGTCTTGGATATATAGCATGTGTTTAAAAAAAAATAGCTCTTCCTCAGGACTGCAAGTGCTAGGGCAAAATTGCATTTAGTTTATAAGTTATGAACACAAACAGCAGGCTTTTTCCACTATCCTGGCACACACATTAAGTTATAGTATTACCAATTCCTAACATACCTAATGTCTTCAATATAGACTCATAAAAGGTTGGAAAGGACCTCAAGATCATCTAGTTCCAGCCCCCTGCCATGGGCAGGCACACCTCCCACTAAACCATGCCACCCAAGGCTATGTCTAACCCGGCCTTGAACACTGCCAGCAATGGAGCATTCACAACTTCCTTGGGCAACCGTCTTGGTTGTATCAGTAGCATAATCATCCCTGATTTACTAATGGCACTGCTTAAGGAATCCTGGAACACATTTCTTTAGTAAGAAGCACTTCATTTTGTCAATGACTTCACTTAAAATAAAACCAACTTAGTTTTCCAAGACCTGCTTATTTTTATAGAGCACGAAAATTAAATTAACAACTCTACCTTATATAAATTAATTTATCTGCATGGAAAAAGTGCCGGTCCAAACTGTTGCACCATTTGTATGTCGTAGGTTTGGCTTCAACTGTCTGTGGTTTGCATATTTGGCCTCGTGATATTTTTACTGCACTTTTCTTTGACAACACCAACTGAAAGCTATTTTCTTTGGTCAGCTGGGTACTCTGACCAACAAATCTCCCTTCTTCCAGTACCAGTGAGATAGCTGTCAGTTACAGCTTTGTCATGCTTAGGACTCTGTTTCACTATCCTAGATGCCAAAAAAATAAAAGATACAGAGACAGGTCCATAAATCATATGAAGAAAACATTTGTATTATACTAAAAGCTCAATGACACCACTGAACTTAAGAAACTGGCAGGCTTTATGTTACAACAGAATTTTCAGAGGCCATAAACATTCACAGTGGACTGAAACTTGGCATGAAGTAATGTCATTTGACTGATCCACATTTGCCCTAAACTCTTGTTTCTCATTCAAAGGCAGTGATGGCATACAGCACTTCCTATTCATAACAGATTTGTGAGGTTTGTGCCACTGCTACAGCAAACTCTAGTGGCTAGTTAAAAGCAGAGCACTGGGTAAAGGAGTTCTTGCACTCATGTAAGAAAAATTACTGTGATGTGCTTCAGGCTTTGCCATCCTCTTTTTCTGCTTTACAGAAAAAACAACCCAAGCTAAGCAATCCCTACACAACTCCTCTTCCCTCCAGATGGACTTACACTGTGCACTAAATCAACTGGGAATGCCTGGTTAAGTTTTACAAAGTGCTGGTTTTAGCACCCTTTGATTAGGTCTAAGGTACTTCATATGAGTGGTACCGAATTTCAAGATACAGGTGCTTCTCTAATGTATAGTGCAACACATGCAAATTAACAGGCCTACATTACACTTTTTGGAAAAAAAAGCAGAGATTTCTTTACAAGATGCCTGGCAGGACGCTGTTTATACTGCAAAACACACAAATACAGACAGCTTGCTACTGCATATGCATCGCAAAACACATAACCTGCTTCATTTTTTAGCAAGTATGATTTTTCCAAAAGTGACCTAGGTTCCATTATTTCTAACTAGAAAAAAGGATTTCTGAAGCTTAACGAGACTGTTTTAAAGTAAAAAGTCACTTCAGGGACAGCTGTTCCACAAACCTCTGATTCTTAGGTTTAATTCCAAAATAAAAAGTGGGAGGTGATTCTTTCTCCTGCCTTCTTCTGCCAACTGACCAATCTGACCAGCCAAGTCTAAAAAAAGAAAATCTCTAAAACTTTGCTTATTTTTTTTTGTTTTTACAGTTCATAATCCAGAAACTGCAAATGTTTTCCTTCTACCCTTCCTATTCATCTCTCTGTTAGATACAACAAAGTTACAAGGCAAAGATAACCTTGAACAAAGGCATCAGTTGGCTAAATGAAAGTCTAAACTCAGATGTTAATAAGTCTGCACAGGTCCATATACCAGAGTCATCAGATTCAATGTAACATCATCAAGTTAGACATTCCACCCTAAGAGCTGAGATGCGGAGGAAAATACAGATTTCTGATTATGGTCCTAATGATACATATTTATCACAAGAAGACCAAGAGTTCAAGCTACCTTTTACTAAACAACTCCACTTTTTCAGCTTGATGCTTTCTTATGGTGTTATCTTAATGGACTTTAAAACAAAAGTTTCTGCTACTCTGTGTGAATGAGAAATCCACATTTAATGTGCCAAATATGCCTTCTTGTTCTCTAGTAAGAAGCCAAAACTAGCCAAACTTAAATATGGTGTCTATATTTCTGAAGGTTGAAATCAGAGGTAGATCTTCATAGTATGTCTGCATCCAGCATTTATATTGAAGGTGAGGCCATTTTGACTGAGTAAATGGAATTCAGGTTATTTCAGAATGAGTTGAAGTTTAGGATTATGTTGCATATTGTTCACGATTAAATCGATGCTTTAAAATATGCACTCTTTAATCAAGTGTATGGGGAGAAAACCCACAGCTGTAAAAGAACAGTATCCTTCTTTCCCCAGAACATCCTAGCTTATTATTTGGTGGCCTTAGGAGGTGGAAGTGGCAAGAAAGTAACATCCAGTTAGATATCACTGTAGGTATCAGCTGAGATGTGGAGGTATTGAAGAAAATGAAAATACTTAAAGTGAATAGATAAATCTAGAGTCTTGCTGTTTGGAGTGGAAAGATGCTGCCTAGAAAGCAGAGAGACACCTAGTCATGGTCAGACAAAGTTGGCTTCAGTGATAACTTTGAAGTCTTCCAGGCCCAATGTGTTGGAAAAAGCTCAGGATTAAAAGAGAACTAATCCCAACATTAAAAAGTCTGGAATGAAAGAGAAGGTTTAAGGAACAACCTCAATAAAATGTTTTAGAGAAAAAATTACCACATTGTAATGTAAATCATAAAGTGGCAAGTAAAAAATTATCCACGACTGGATGATAAAATCATTTGCTACAGGATTGGCAGCTAGCTCTTGGCATAAATAATTGAAGCATTAATTTCATATCAATGCAAGGAAATTAATGTAGAAATATTAACAAATATATTTCACTAAGTGAGCTTTCATTACATTATATAAAAACAGATTTCATTTTATTCAGTAACTATATATCACACATTTTCAGACCTTCATGGATTTACCTTGGAAATTTATTTCCAAAGACAAGGTATCAACCCATAGGCTGACATCATGGCAGTAGAAAATTGTGAGGCTGGTTCAAAAAAAACTGTATTAATCTATCAGCCTTCTTGGTCCTTTCCAATTTATCTATTCTATGGTTCTAAGATATGCCCACACTTTCACAGTTCAAAGATGTCTCACTAAAAGTTTCTCTTGTAAAATGCTGGACTACAGTTTCTACATGTCAGAGCACAGACACGTTGGGGGATGATGAGATGGAAGAGGGCAAAAAGTGCTAACAAAAGAAAGAAAGCTGGGTTTCAGTGAGGGTTATTTGTTGGTTTTTCTTTTTCCAACTTTAAGAATTTGGATACAGGTTATGATTGAGGAAAGGCAATACATTTATTCTCTGTCAGGAAAAAGAATGTCCAATAGTATGGTTATGTATATATGTACAGAGAGAAGAATCCTCTCCCAGTACAACATATGATGGTATGTGTTATAGCCTTAAGCACTCTGCAATGTATGGAAGCTAAGGTTTCAAACTTCATAGAATCATAGAACCATAGAATAGTTAGGGTTGGAAAGGACTTCAAGATCATCTAGTTCCAACCCCCCTGCCAGGGGCAGGGACACCTCCCACTAAACCATGCCACCCAAGGCTATGTC
>JASSUY010015054.1:0-22182 GCA_032466535.1 Forpus xanthops
CACTCCAAGCCATAACTATAAACACTGGTGTTATCAGCGCTGTTCCCAAGCCGAAAATCCAAAACACAGTGCTACACTAGCTACTACTTAAAGGGGAAAAATGACTGTTGCTGCTGAACCCATGACAGACCAGGAAAACAAGCAGTGGTGCAAGTACATGTGGTCCTCATGCAAAAGCATAGTCAAAATCCCAACGGAGAGTTATGTTTCCAGCCTAGTAAAGGTCAGGAATAGTGTAATAAACAGGTAGTACATCAAGGTTCTGGAAAGAAATCATCCTTTGGCTTCAATCTACCTTGGTCTGCCACAGAAGGCACTGACTCCATTAGTTTCTTGTTAGAGAAGTTTGAAAGGATCTGGATATCAGATTCAGTTCAGGTAAGCACCTCTTCTAAAGCAAATAAAAGAAAGGCAGGGTGCTGTGACTTAAGTTTAAAATCTTATTAGTGCAAAATCCCTCTGTTTTGGTATTTCTGCTCTTTCTGAATCAGGCCTCCGTAAAGAGAAATACTGAACAGACAAGACAGATGTACCATAGAGTGGCACAACACCCAGCAGATATACTGCATCAACACTTTGTTTCTGAGTTGGAGCTCAATCTGTCTGCATGTCTCCAAATGCAGTTAGAACAAATACACAACTTGTTTCTTGTTGTTACCTCCACTGACACCTGGAAGTCCAAATAAACCCCTTCTTGTCTTGATGGCTCTGTCAATGCCACATTAATGTGATGCTGAAATCCTGACCTTTTCCTAGGCCAGTGGCACGCCACTGTGGATGTGTAGATGCTTTGGGGTCTCCAGCCCATGCTCCTTTGCTCTGTGCTTTCCTTTCCCTCTGGTGTTTTTAGAAACAACCACTTCTTTTTTTGTTGCTGTCTGTCATTTGTTGAAGCAGGGCCAGATGGAAGCCTCCAGCTCATTTGACATTTATGGTCCACTGCTCGGATGTGACTTGTGCTCTGGATGGTCTCAGAATTTAACAGTCACTTCACTGAGAATGGTGAAATAATCAAGGTTATGGAGCAGCCTCCGAACCCACCCATGATGGCTCATGCTGCTGAATTATCTGCATACTACCTGTGAAGATTTTGACATGTTTCAGTAAGTGTTGTCACAGACAGTGCCCAAACATGGTTGCAGGTTTGAAGATGTTTCTTAGCTTTCAGTACATACAAAGCAACTCGTTTTTTCAAAGGAGAGAAGACAGTTTAGCCATCATGACATACCACTGTGTTTCAAGGACAGAGGACAAGCTCTTTTAATTGATAGTATAGGCACAGCTTCAGACAGGTACTTCAGAGGACTGGGAATATGCTACTGTCATGTTTACAGCCTCCTGGCTTGAGTATTTCTTTCATAACTTGCTTGGAGCAGCAGTGTGGTTACATGCTGAGTAAGTAAGATGAGGTGAAGAGTATGCCAGGGTCACTGCATCTCCAGAGTGAGAGGAGCCTCTGGAGTAAATTTTCTCTTTACAACAGATTATTCACCTTTTCTAGCAGGTAGGATCTTCGTTTCTCATTCTCTGCTTCCTCAGCTCTAACTTTTCCTTGCCCTTGGAAGTTTGCTTCAGAAATACCTAATCACTCCTGTGTCAATGATATTCCGTTTTCCAGTAGCAGCCTGGACCCATATGTTTTTTTGTATAAAATCAACATATTTCACTAACTAAGTGGTTGTCTGAGTGACTGTTGTCAAGATCGGCACTTTTGAATAAATAAGGATGGTCCAAAGCGATAGAAAATTTGATGGTTTAGATCAAGACAAAACAGGTATTTGAAGACCATTATTAAAGTTACCTGGTAATTCCATTTTTGCAAGCATAGTTGGGATGGATGTAAATTAATTAGGAGTCAGGCCTTAAATTTTAATCTCTGCCTATGATTTATATTGTGACATTGAACTGGTCCTTCATTTCTTTCCCTACCTCAGCTATATCTTTGGGAATGGTCTGTAAACTCTCTGGCTGTGTATTTATTGTTCAGCACAAGATTGTGGTTTAAAAGAAGCACAAATTTAATGCAAAATGGGCAGTTCATATTACACAAATTAGTCCACAGCTAAAATGTTTAGTTTCAGATGATATAAAAAGGTATAATTAGAAAAGCAGAAAAGAATAATGTAAAGAAATCAGTAGTTAAGGAAGAAGTTGACTTAACAGGGATTGGAGGAAAATTTTCGGTATTCCTATTTCCTGTGAGAGAAATGATACACACTTCATGTGATGTTATTCTGCACTGCACTTAGTACAAGGTTGTCAAGTACTTAAAGAATGTGGTGAATGGCCATACAGCCTTCAGAGACACCCATTTCATGTCATGACACAATACAGTGTAGTCATCTACAAGGTATAATGATGAAAGGTTACTGGTTTATTTATAAAATAATAATGAGCTCAAAAATAATGGTGTCATAATTGATGCAAAATTGCTCTATTAGAATGATTTATGCTCATTATACTAGCTCAAATTGTTTTTAAATGAGGCATTGGAGGTTCATATTCGTTGTCTTTTGTCTAATTTTAAAAGACATTTGAAATACCTTAAAGCAGAAAACTAATTCAGTAGTTCTAGAATACAAAAGCAGTCTTGAATTGGAAGTAAAGTTTGTTTCAGTAATTTAAATGTGTACTTCAAAAGAAATATGGGAGAAAAAATGCAACGCGAAATTTTTATCTGCAATTTATAGGTTTAGATGCTGAATAAATATTTAAAAGAATCTTTCTTTGAAACCAAAATTGTATCTTACTGTGATGGGGAAAGAAAGAACTAATTTCTCAAGGAAAGGTGTCATTTTTGTAAAAAGAAGAGCATGTTTCATTTCAAAATAGCACAGCAGCTGCAGCACTTGTCTGAGGTGTCTGGGTGCGGGACTTGAGTGAGATGCTGTGATGTACCATGGCAGTTGGCTATCCCAAAGAAGCCTTTCTCCAGACGTTTCCTTTCCAGTTCATAGCATGGGATTTTACAACAGCTGAACTATTCCTGAAATTAAATTATTTTTCTTATCTTTTCTGAAGCAAAACCCTAAGAGGATTTGTAAAAGTAAATCCAGCCTTCATTACTCCCTGTTCCGTACTAGACAATCTGGGAATAATTCTGCTCTTGATTTCACCAGTGGAAATGAAATTACTCTGAATAAGAATTGGTGTAGTGGAGGCTTATATTCGGATTGCAGCCTTTTCTACTACTGGAAGAGATGCTAGTTTCCAGTCGTCCCAAATTTCCTTTGAATGGGAGTCATGCTGCAGTTGTCTGTCAGCTAGAGACTGAATTGCCTAGAGAAAATAGAGGAACCCCATGAATAGCAATGCACTCTTCTGTGCTCTGTGGGATGTTTTGCTTTAGGAGGTCCAAACTCAGGTACGTAGAAATCCATACAACAGCAAATCGAAGGAATTTTAAGACAGTCACATATATTTGTGAGTCATGTCAATGAATCATCAAGTTAGAGGTGCAATCTGAATTTGTAATTTGTGCATAGGAAAAGCTACCTCTAATGTACAACACGGTCAATGACTAGTTGTCTTGGCATGGTAGTGGCACGGCAATAATGATAATTGTCCTTATATGAAAGTTAGATACAATTATAGTAAAACCAGAAAGGCTTAGAAGTCCAACTCTGGCCTTCTATGCAGCTAAAAGACAATGTTATTATTAAAAATATAATTGCAGAATAAATCCAAGAGGTGGAATGGCTCGCAGAGTTACACAGTACATGTAAGCATTGCATGTTTAGGAGCTACCTCTTTAGAAAAGGGGACAGAAAAGAATTATTTTTACTGAAGTATGGAAAAAAAAAGGGAATTTTAACAATTCTTCCCTTTTTGAAGTGCGTGGGATAATTCCTTATTAAGCAAAACATGTTACAACACTTTTTCCAGATGTTCACTAGGAGGAAGGTTTTGTTAGAGAGATTAAAATAACCTCCATGAGACATTCTGTCAATTTTCTAAATAAGTTTCCATCACTAGATATTTTTAGCTGCTAAACACAGATCCGTTAAACGGGGGGAAAAACCCTTTTAAATCCAAAACAGTCATAAAGCTTATTCTGATTCTAATGTGTGCTAGATCACTTCAATGAAACATAAAAGAACAGGTAATGACCAGCTATTTCTATAGTAGGGGCCAATTCCCAACATTTCAGGGGGAAAAGGGCAATTTTTTTAGTTACTTTAACATTGAATTTAATGAGTACTTCTTTCAATAATTTAAATTGGAAAGTTTTCTCAAATAATCACAGTTGTAATGTGCGTGAGTCAATAGAGAAGTCACAAAGGGCATTCTCTGAAAATATTCATTTCAAAACTATCAACAAATTGTCAAATGCAATTAACTATATTTTATAAAGCAAGGCCTGAAAAGAAAAGGGTTTTGCTTGACTTCTGTTTTGAAGTGAAGGGTAAAAAAACAGGACAAAGCTAACTGCTAGTCACAGTTATCAATGGCTCAATAATGGATGAGTTTTGAAGGATACAGATTCATTATTAACAATTCTTGTAAATGTGTAAAAAGAGTTACCAAAGTCTACCTGAACTCTCTCTAATCATCACAAAGAATTAAGTATCTCCAATGTCATATTCTTTCGTATATTTTTTTCCAGAGCACAGGCTTTCCTTTTGCTCAGAAATTTCTGATTTATGAAGCTTTTCCCAGTAAAGACAGAAAAAAGGTGTGAGTTCATTGCTATTCCTCAGCACTGTAGTGTCCTCTTTTATGTGGGAATGAACATACAGGCTGAATCTACCATTTCCCTTCATGCCCATTCCATCATCCACGTAGTTGTCACATAATTTTGTTCATATTACAGTACCATGTACTATTCATTAAAACCATTTAGGAGCAAACTGCCTAGAGCTAGCATGTCAGAAGGCTCCTGAGAAAGAACAGCAAGGAGTAGCCTGAAGTGAGTGACACTTTTCAGTGCTTTATAAAGTTTTCATTCATAAGAAGTGTATGCCAAGTGAAGATTGGTTTGCGATAATACCGTTGTCTATCACTATAGACTGATAAAATGTCTCTCTCCAGCATCCTTGTAAGCCTCCTTCATATACTGTAAGGCTGCACTGAGGTCTCCTGCAGCTTCTCTTCTCCAGGCTGAGCAGACCCAATTTTCTCAGCTTGTCTTCTTACAGGAGGTGCTCCAGCCCCAGATCATCCTCATGACCCTCCACTGGACTTGCTCCAACAGTTGCATGTCCCTTTTATGTTGAGGACACCAGAACTGCACACAGTGCTGCAAGTGGGGTCTCAGGAGAGCAGAGTAGAAGGGCAGGATCGTCTCCTTCAACCTGCTGGTCACACATATAGCTCAAGGCAATAACTTTAGACATTAGACAATCTTTTTTTGTGGCCTTTTAAAATATTGAGATAAATCTAGACTTATTAAGTCCAGAATTTTAACTATGAGATCTGTGGTTTAAAATATAGATTTTTTTTTTTTTTTCACAATTTCCCCTCTCCCAGTGTAACTCAGTAGAACCCTGCTTAGCTTTTTCAGTAGGCAGCAGACAGCCAAGAGTCACTAGGATCAAGACTGAAGTAGTTTGACAATGAAGAGACATGTTGATACTTCTGCCCTTTAGTCAGAGGGAATGAAAACTACTGGGAATAATTTAGTCTGGGGTTGGCAAGTTTGAACACAGCCTACATCCTGTCTTCTAAATCCTGCTCCTTAAAAAAATGCAAGTTAAATCAGGTAATAAAATCACATTTTCAATATAACATCTGTAAATGTTGAACTTATTAAGGCACAAAACCTTAAAGATATTCATGAGTAGTTTGGGCTTATTTCCAAGCTATTTAAGGAGCTCCAAAACATATCTCAGGACTAGTAATTCTAGCCTATTTCATGCATTATCATCAGTCTCCCTTTGTGATACAAACTCCAAAATAAGATTTATGTGAGTGAAGCTATGAGTTTGCATGAAGTCCTCCATGAAGTGTCTGTAGGATTGAAGGTGGCTATGAATGAATCTAACAAGCTATGATCTGCTTTATCCTGAGGCCGGTTATTAAGTCCCTTTTATTTGGCTGCTGTCATAAACTCTGAACCAAAATAGCATATATAAAAATACCTTTCAATTCTCCCAAGTATTCTTTCTTCTTGACTTTTAAGTTCTTTATATCACTCACTCAGGGTCCCATTTCTGTACCTTTTTTGATGTTGAACAGAAGTATACTCTTCAACCCTGAGAACTCAGTGAGTAGATGTGTCAAAACTTTCCACTAATACAGGGTACCACAACTGACTTCTTTCAAGTCTAATTTTACAACTTTGACATTGAAAATAAATGTGCGTTTTGACATTAGTATTAATTTCCATGGAGCTACTTGTAAAATGCTGTAGTGCAGAGTAGAATTACAAGACCTTTGAATTTTCCCTGGCACTAAATGTGCCACTGAAACATTTGAATAAATCATGATAAGGTTAAACATCTCCTGTCACATATAATAAGTTTCTTTTCCTTCCCTCATGTTACAGAACCTTTTAATGTCTGTGGTGAGGCACTGACACAGGTTGCCCAAGGAAGCTGGGAATGCTCCATCTCTGACAGTGTTCAAGGACAGATTGGATAGAGTTTTGAGTGACATGGTCTAATGTGAGGCATCCCTGCCCATGGATGATGATAAGGTCCTTTCCAACCCTAACTATTCTATGATTCTAGGATTCTATGAATATTTCATCTCTAAGTATGAAGGAGGAAACCTCAGCCCATCTGCAGGTATCGTTTAATTTCATTGGCAGATGAGGGATGAACCAGGTTCTCATCTGCATGGAACAACAAGCTTTCCCTTTCCCTTAGCATAAATGCCATTGAAAAACCTTGACAAGTTTCATGCTTGAAACATTAGTTAAATAAAAATGAGATGGAAAAAACTCTGCCTCCTTCTGTATTATAGCTCGAGGAAATACAGTGGGAATCTCATTGGCTCATTGCGAATGATTATAAAGCAAGAGGTATTGAGAGAAGAACTAACAGCTGTTTAAAAATGTTTTATAAATCAGAGCAAAATGCAGGTAAAATGCATACATTTTGTGAACAATTAAAGCTAGAGAAGAGAGGTGTTATTTAAACATTGTTTAAAATACTCAATCATGTAATATCAAGGACTTAGAATTCATTAAAGAGCTGACTAGTATGCGTGATTTAGATCTTCTTGTCATGGTTAAAACCTAGCTGGTAACTCAGATCCATGCAGCCACTTGTGGACTCACCCCATGCCTTTTCTTCCCCTGCTCCCAGAGGGATGGGGAGGAGAATCGAAAAAACGTAACTCTCACTTGTTGAGATAAGAACAGTCCAGTAACTAAGGTATAACACAAACCACTGTTGATACCACCAATAACAATAATGAGAAGGGAAATAACAAGGGAAGAGAATACAACCATTCACCACCCGCCAACAAATACCCAGCCTGACCTGAGAAGTAATCTAATCCTTCTGGGTAACTGCCCCCAGTTTATATACTGGGCATGACGTGCTGTGGTATGGAAAACCTTTTTGGTCAGTTTGGGCCAGGTGCCCTGCTTCTGCTCCCTCCCAGCTTCCCCTCCTTCCTGGCAGAGCATGAGACTAAGAAAATTCTTGGTCAGACTAAACATTACTTAGCAAGAACTAAAAACATTGGAGTTATCAGCATTGTTCCCAGGTTGAAAGTCAAAAACTCAGCACTGCACCAGCTACTAAGAAGGAGAAAAAATACTGCTACTGCTGAACCCAGGACACTTCTTCATTAGCACAGGCTGTTAATAGGAAATTATGGTTTTGCTTAGCAGTTCTCAGTTATTAGCACTGAAAAGGAGGGAGGTAGAGGACTGTGAATGATCATCAATTATCAATGTTACCTTGAAAACCAGCAGTTTATTAAAAACTAGAAATAGGAGGAAGAGTACAAGGTTTTTTAAATAAATATCTAGCAACAAGGTATGAATTTTTGTTGCATGAGTACACCCTTACTTCTGGATAATAAACTAAATATTTTTGTTGTTAAAATTTTGTGATTAATACTTTCAGTTTTTGAAGATAATTGTTAAGTTGCTTATCTGCAAATGTACAAAAAATGACATCTTCCTAAGACAGGGAGATGCTCTATTCTAAACAAGTTGAACTATTATGTTTAGATTAGGTCCTTATTAATCAAATAGCCTGCAGCCTTTAAAAGCAGCTTCCAACACGTCTTTGGCAATTCTGTGCCTCTGTCATGGGTTCAGCAGCAGCAGTCGTTTTTCTCTTTTTTATAGTAGCTGGTGCAGCACTGTGTGTTTGATTTTCAACTTGGGAACAGTGCTGATAACACCAGTGTTTATAGTTATGTCTTAGAATGTTTAGGCTGGCAGAGGATTTTCTGAGCTTCATGCTCTGCCAGGGAGGAGGGGAAGATGGGAGGAGGCCGGGAGGAAACAAGAGACAGGACACCTGACCCAAACTGACCAAAGAGATATTCCATAACGTAGCACATCATGTCCAGAATGTGAAATGGAGAGAAGAGACATGGAAAGGTGGAGGGGGGTGCGTGGTCAGATTTGGTATGAGGTGATGGGAGTGCACTGCTTGGTCAGGCTGGGTGGAAATTAGTTGGTGAGCTCTTGTATTGTTTCCTTATATTTGCCGTGTCATTATTATTATTGGTGGTAGCAGTAGTGATTTATGTTATACTTTAGTTACTAAACAGTTCTTATCTCAACCTGTGGGAGTTGCATTCTTTTGATTCTTCTCCCCATCCCCTGGGACTGGGGAAGAAAGAAGGGGGAGTGAGTGAGAGAATTGTTTGAGAACCTTAAACCACAACAGCCTCAAAACTTTCCATTTGTGCTTTATAGGTTCTGGTGCCTTCTGTACAATGGAATATGCTTTCTTCCTGCCTGCTTCCCAGCTTCACCTGTTTTGCAGTGTCAGATTTGAACAGAAAGCAGGCAGATCATGAATACACTAAGTCGTTTAACAGAAGCCCCAAATTTATTGCTCCTGTCTTTCAGCCTTTTTGAACTCCATTTTATAGAAAAGAACAGCGAATCCACAGTCTGATTCCCAGAGGATATCTCCATTCACAGCACAAAGGAGCACAGCAGACATCATATTTATACGGAAATAAAGGGCTTTGGTACAGAATACTACACATGATTTGTATAAGGAAGGATTCACTGCATATCGTGCGTAAGTAAGAGCCAACCTTCAGGTAACCCTTGACTGTCAGAGCAGGAAAATATTAAAGAATATAGACTTCAATGTACCCAAAAAATGATAAAGCATTTTGACTTTTGCAAGGCTTTATTCAGAGCAATACAGAGAGGATCTTCACTTCCTCTCTTCCCAGGGGTACTGGCAGCTCTCCTGTGATTCTCCTACTCCATCTTCTTTAGCTCTCATCACTCTCAGAAAACAGATGTTTGTGACTGGTGAATCCTTGGAGGATAGAGGCCTTCTTAAGCAGGTTCACAACTCATGAGACATTTCAGGCATTGCAAAAACCTTGTCGTTGTGCAAACCATTTTTTCAGAAAGTGAAAAGTAAGCAGGAGGCAAACAGATCAGTTTTCCTTTGTTTTTTTAACTCTGGTCAGCTCCAATGAAAAGGAATTCAGTCACTGCAACAGTGCAATAGGAATGGAGGATGTTGACGTGAGGATCCTTAAAGGTGGTGTGATTAGAAGGGGAAATTACTGAGCAGAGAAAAGCTTGACGGCATAACAGTTGATCATAAGAAACATTTTCTTTAGGCAGAAATAGGACAGTCAGTGTCCTCAAAAGTCCTGGAGGCACTAAAAGGCTGATAAAATCAGTAAGAAGGTAATAGTAGAAGAAATAGAGTCAAAATTCATCACCTACCCCTTAATTGTCTGGGAATTTTTGGTGAACCTCATGGCACAGAATTGTGTTTGTAGTCAATATGGAAAGAGAGCAGCTCTGTGGAGTGTTACCGCAGGCCATGGCAGAGAGTAAGCACACAAATGCCTAAGGGACAACTGGGCAATTTCCCACTGATGGTTGAGCAAACTCAGGCATGATGTGACAGAAAAAACCAGCAGCTAAAGACCAAATTCACTGAAAGTAATACTAGTTTGGGAAGTGAAAACCCTTTTGTTGGTGGTGGTTTGGGTGTTTTCTGCTTGGAGGAGGAGGTGGAGGAAAAGGAAGCAGAGAGAGTGGGAATTGGGAATTGGCACTGGGCTTTTTGGAATACCCATTATATGATCATAAAGCTGCTTCCTGTTCCTGCTGATTAAATAATTCCAATAAGCCTCCATATCCTATAAAAAGAATTGGGACAATATTTTAAAGTCTGTAGTTTAGAAAAGCTAAAACAATTTCTGAATATTTTATAAGTTATCATAGATGTTGTTACAGAAGATAAATACTCTGTGAATTAGTTACCAGCTATAGGATTACTGTGTTGTTCCCTGCAAATGAAAACAGCTTCAACATTTCACTTTCTAGTTGCAGGCATATTTTATGGCAAGTTTCCTTCAGAACAAGAGCTTTCTGCGCTATGCACAGGGTTTGGGAGTGGAGTTCATTCACATTTCAGTGCGTGACCCAGCCTGAACTGGAGACACGCTGAGTTAACACAAAAAGACCTTGTGACATTCTGCACAACAGCTTGGTACAATCTGGGGAGCTCCAGTGTGCCTGCAGGACAGAGCTTGCCAAGTACAAGCCTGCAGACTCCTTCTGGCTGCCTCTTATAGCCTCGCAAACCCATTTCCATCCCAAAGCTCTTCTCTGTGGAGCCCCAAAGGCTTCCAGATGTTTTCTTGTCCCAAAGGTCAAACACAAAGAGAAGCCTTGAGTGACTTATCCTGCTCTCAGGGCATTGTGTTCACTAGCATTAACCTATGAACAGTTTTCTGAGTGGTTTTCATGGAAACTGGTTTATGTGTTAAAAATGTGGAGAGGGCTGAACTGTAGCTTAATACGTGGTGGTGCTTTGCTTTTCTTGGGCCTTCTTCCAGAATCACTGAATTCATCATGATGTTTCCTATTAAATTCAAGAGACGTTGGATCAGGTCTCATATTCATATTTCTAACCTAGAGCTCTTTGACATTTTTAAACATCATCTTTATTTTTCTCATTTTATTCCCTGATACTGGGGGTATTATTTTTGCTGAGCCTTGTCAAAAATGTATTAGGTCTCCCAGCTAATGTACCTTTGTATCAAGACCACCTAGTTTAAGAGGCGAGCACAGATAAACAGTGAGAATGGAAGAGCCAACGGCAAATTCTTTCCATGGAAAAAACACTCAGTCTCATAAAGGAATTCTTTCAATTGAAAAGCTTCAGAAATTATTAACTGAGATTGTCTTGAGATTGTGGATCCTCAAAACAGGCTCTTCCCTCCTCGATGTTTGCAGAGGTTGCCTGCTTGGCCTGTACAGTAAGTTTGGGGAGTTTCTTCGTGCAGATTTTTCAGAAGAGCTGCTTAATGGTATCAAAATAGATGCTTTAGACTGCTTGAAGAAGCACTGTCAGAGGCATTAGCAAAAGCAGTTTTAATATGAGGTTGCAAAAATACAACCTAATAAAGTATGATGGCAAGGTTCATTGTTTTACCGTGCAGCATTCAAACAAAGATTCAAAACTATCAATACATAACTCAAAGTTGCCAAGTCACAAATCAAAGTTACCAGGCACATATCAAATTCACCATGCAAATAATGCAAGGTTCACCATATTGGTAATTTATCAGAGATCTGCCATTGGTAAAATGTGTCTATTCCTCAAGGAGCAACGTTGAGAGCTGTTCTAGCTCAAGGGGAGATCACCACCATGCTGCCATGCTGCCTGGCAGAGATAGCTCAAAGAAGGCTCGCCTACGCTGTTGTATTTGTGGGATGAAGTGATTGGCTTGTAGTTGTGTTATATGTGTGGGAAATTGTTTTGTGATAAACGGGTCTCAAAAGTGTTACCCACTATTCATGTCACATGATTGGTGTTCAAATCTCACATGAATTGATACTCACTATGCTCTTTGTGGGTTTTCAGAGAAGAGGTTGGAACTAAAGGAGTTCTTGGCCTGGCAATGGCTCAGACCTTGACCTCCTGTCGTGGTTTAAACCCAGCCAGCAACCCAGAAAAGCCACGCAGCTGTTGGGTCACTTCTTGCCTCTTTTGATTTTTCCCTTGCATACAAGGGCAACCAATAATGGAATGAATTGGTCCTCTGGTTTAGCTGCAGTGATTACCACAGTGGTTGGAGTGCCTGTAGTATCTGTTGTTGGGGTTTTGGTAGCTGCTGTATTTAGAGCTGGGTCTGGTGTAGCTGCTGTATTTGGAGCTGGAGTAGCTGCACTATCTGTTGCAGTCAGAGTTTGGGTAGCTGCTGTACTTGTCCCTGGGGCTGGTGTAGCTGCTGTACTTGAACTTGGAGTAGTTATATTATCTGTTGCATTCAGAGCTTGAGTACCTGCTGTACTTGTCACTAGGGTTAGAGTAGCTGCTGTACTTAGAGTTGGAGTAGCTGCATAGAATCATAGAATAGTTAGGGTTGGAAAGGACCTTAAGATCACCTAGTTCCAACCCCCATACCATGGCCAGGGACACCTCACACTAAACAGTGCCGACCAAGGCTCTTTCTAACCTGCCCTTGAACACTGCCAGTGATGGAGCAGTCACAGCTTTCCTGGGCAGCCCATTCCAGTGTCTCACTACCCTCATAGTAAAGAATTTCTTCCTTATATCCAATCTAAACCTCCCCTGTTTAAGTTTGAACCTGTTACCCCTTGTCCTATCACTACAGTCTGTAATGATGAGACCCTCCCCAGCCTCCCTATAGCCCCCCTTCAGATACTGGAAGGCTGCTATGAGGTCTCCACGCAGCATTCTCTTTTCCAGGCTGAACAGCCCCAACTTTCTCATCCTATCTTCTTATGGGAAATGCTCCCTGGTCATCCTCATGGCCTCCTCTGGACTTGTTCCAACAGTTTCATGTCCTTCTTATGTTGAGGACACCCTAACTGTACACAAGACTTCAAGTGAGGTCTCACGAGAGCAGAGTTGAGTGGCATTGTCTGTTCTAGTCAGAGTTTGAGTAGCTGCTCTACTTGTCACTAGAGTTGGTGTAGCTGCTGTATTTGGAGTTAACGTAGCTGCACTGTCAGTTGCTTTGAGATAATATCCAGAGACATTTTTTTCCTTTTGAATGTGCTGGATAGTGTTGAACAGGGCTCTGTAAGCATAGGCCATGCCCCAGCACATTGCCATGATTTGTCCCTCTCTGATATGACCAGGATTACAAAACACCTCATTTACGTGTTTTACTAATTTTTCTGGATTTTGCACTTGCTCAGTGGTGAAGTCCCAGAGCACTGGAGGGGCCCACTGGCCTAGATACTTGCCCATACTATCTCACAAAACCTGCCACTCATGGCTGTCCAGCCTCGTCGAAAATCTCTTGGTCTTCCTATATTGTTGTCTTACCCTAGACAAGGCTGAAACCCAACTTTGCTTATCTTTCAGGACCATATGACATAGTCATGGGTAAACACTCTGTATGCATGCCAACACGTTGAATCCCATCACAATCAGCAGGGAAGTCTCAAGGGTACCTAAAGGCCATTCAAAACGTTCAGAACTCTCAAATGATGCTGCAAGCGGTCTGGTGGGGGTGCCGGGAAAGTAAGGGAATATCTCCTTCACTGGTTGACCACCCAAGGAGGGGAAAAAAGATGTGTAATTGCTCAACACTTCCATTATATACCTCCCAAAGTATAGAGGTGGTGACCACACTGAGAATGCAAGCCAGATCAATTTCTTGATTGAGGATTCTGCTGTATTACAAGTCATTACCATAAAGTACAATGAAACAAGAACCTTAGCCTGAGGCCCCCAGCCGATAAACACTAACACAGCAAATACCAGCTGTAAGTAACATACAACATGCTGAAACTCTGAGATCAAAAGGAACAACTTTGAGAGCCAATAAATCAGCATTGTGAGAAGTGACTATTAATCCACAATAGTGAATGATTATCACAAATACTATTAGACACACACTGGTCAGATCTGTCACTATCTCAAGCCTTCATGACCCACACTGTGCACCAAAAAAGAGCTGTCATGGTTGAAACCGGGGTGGTAATTCAGAAACCAAACAGCTGCTCTCTCATTTCCCTCTCTTCCTCCCCCCACAGTCCCAGAGGGTTTGGGAGGAGCATGGAAAAATGTAAGTACCATGGGTTGAGATAAGAACAGTACAGTCACTAAGGTATAACACAAACCACTGCTGCTACCACCAATAATAATAATGATAAGAGAAATAACAAGGGAAGCTAACACAACCTCTCACCACTCACCGACAGATACCCAGCCTTACCGAGCAGTGATCTAACCCTTCCGGGCAACTGTCTCCCGTTTATGTACTGAGCATGACGTGTAGTGGTATGGAATGCATCTTTGGTTAGTTTGGGTCAGGTGTTCTCGCTCTGCTTCCTCCCTGCTTCCCCTCCTCTCTGGCAGAGCATGAGAGTCAGAAAGTTCTTGGTCAAAGTAAGCATTACTTAGCAGTAACTAAAAACATTGGTACTATAAGTGCTGTTAACAGGCTGAAATTCAAAACCACAGCACTGCACCAACTACTAAGAAGGAGAAAAATGACTGCTACTGCTGAACCCAGAACACTTCCTTTGGAGCTTGTATCAAACTAATGCTAGTTGGATTAAGGGATTGAGTGCTCCCTGGTATTTCCAGTAGGGAGCTAGTTTATACTCGTGGGAGTGCCTGTTTGTAGCTTCTCTCCTTTGGGCATGATAATGATGATGTGGCCAAATATTAAACCTGTTTCACCACCAAAATTCTTCCTTGTGTTGCAGCTTCTGTCATTGGCTTGGGATTTAAAAATGAAGGTTAACAGCAATATCTGCAATGTAGTCCAAAAATCCCTTGTTAGTTTACTAGGGACAAGAGGGGAGGAGGAAAGATTATAGGGGTCTACAGGTTCCTCATTTAGTTCTACAAGGACTATGCTAATAAATCCAGGTTAAGAAATACAACTGGCTGTGGCTATTCTCCGTCCTTGAGAACAAATGTCACACAGGAACTTATACCTGTATGTGCTGAAGTCTCTTTCTCACCTGCCCTGGAGTACCAGATAGAAACCAAAACATGCATGTTGAAGGGAGGACATGTGCTTTTAGAAACACTGGCCCATGCCACTGGAAAAGTCTGTGGTTTCTATTTAGTTTACTAGTTATAGCCATAGTACTGTACGTGTTTTGGATCATAGATTACTTCTCTCCCTTGGAACTGACAAGCATTAATGCACAAGTACTAAAGTATTCACAGTTTACTACAGATACTTTTAGAATTTATTTAGGAGCTAAGAGCCATCCACTTCAGTGGAAAATGGGCTCCTACGTGGTTTAGAAAATGCCATCTTACTCTTATTAACATGGGTTGGCTTTTTTAAAGATATGGCCCAAGGTAATAAGTCTCATGCCCTTCAAGGTCATGCTGTAAAATGTTCCATGCAGCAAATGAATGTTGTCTTTAGTAATCCATTTCTCCCTTCTCTCAAGGGTTTGTCTTCTGAGGTTACCACAGGGAGCTCTGTAGCAAAGGGAAAGCTTTGCTGAACTGTTTGCTGAGGCTTTGTGGCAAAGCCAGCACTGAAGGAAGTACATGCTTTGAAATCTCAGCTCTCTCAGCATCCAAGCAATAATTCAGGTCTAATACAGTGCCACTTTCCTCATTTAAAAATGGGAAATTACATCAAATGTGAAGGCAATCTGCTCCCATCAGGATGCTAAATACTGTTTTGGAACTGGATTAAATAAATCTTAATTAAGACTCTGAGTGTATATTTACATTTATTTCCTTCCTTCCTCCCTTTTCCTTCCCTCATCACTCCCAAGGATCTGACTAGAAGATGATGAAAAACACTAAAATCAAAAACATGGGAAAAAACTACACAAAACCTAAACATATGCATCTTCCCAGAAATTAGCATGAGTCTTTTACCCTCATAATTGTAGCACACTTATCTGTGTGCATGTGTGCTTTCACATATGCATGTGCATATTAATATAATATTAATATAAGTATATAAACATAAAACGAAAGGATGAACACATTCAAACGTATTCTTTGCAGCTTATGGGGCAGAAAAATCTATAGAGCTCCAAATGACTGCTTCTGCAATTCAATTTCCTTTGTAATGAAATCTAAAGCCAAACAAGTATGCACATTGTTCAATTTAATATGGCCAACGAAAATTTATATCCCATCCCTTATTTTATTGTGAATTATATTATTGCAGAAAAATATCAGAATGCATGTGATTCAAAGGGGAAATAACCAGATTTCATTTTCCTGTTGGCTTTGGAATGTGAATGAGCAAGCTTAAGAGTGAAATTTCTTTAGCAGAGCAATAATTTGTACAGAGGCTTTTTGGAGACCTGCATCTCTTAAAATTATTCTAGTGGAATGTTGAGGGCTAATTTCCAAGTCAGAAGTATAACTCGGTATTTACACTCATGTAAGAAGTTCTGTTGCTCCCAATGGTAAATGTGACATTTCAGTTACAGCAGCCTAAGACATAAGAAGGGCTCCGCATTCTTTGAACCCAGATAGACTTAAGTTTTGCATGAATTGGAATGAGAGCATGGATTTTCATGCATAGTAGCCTCTTTTCAGCAATCCCCACTGCAAAACCAAATCAAACCAGCAACATTGCAACCCACAGACATGTCTTAACAGCAGGGACATTAAGGTCCATTGAGCTGACCACTGGGAAGCAATGTGCTTGGCACAGCCTGGTAGTGGCAAGGCTGGAAATTGCTATGGGGAATGATTTTGGGTTTTTTTTCACCTCCATTTTTTAGCTACAGAATGGGACTGATGACACTGAATTTCCCAAAGGAGAGAGGATTTGAGAACAAAGGAAGAAAAAGGACTAAATTACTTTTGTAATAGTTTTATACCCAGACATTCATTTTAAGGTGAAATATTGGTATGTCTGACAGTGGAAGACACCTCCAAGGTGACATCCTCACCCTGTGTTCATTTGCCTTTGCTGATACATGCATATATATATATACCTTGAAGTGGATTCACGCCCAGACTGCTGCGGCAAGTGAGATGTTACCAGTCATTGCATGTAACTTTAATTCCTAAGCTAAAGAATTTGTCACAGTAATGCACTGTTTGTCATGTCCTACAGATCCTGTGTTGTATGTGAGTCCTCTATGGGTGCACTGGACACCCTAAGGAATGTTAAATGTGGTTAGGCACCTACAGTTAAGAAACCCTATCTGCATTATGTTTCGTATCTTAGTGCAGGACATTGCGGGTGGTTGCATCTACACGGCTATATCTTTATGTCTTCACCCTGTGAGCTAAAACCAGCCAAACTGACTAAAAGACTTGAGAAAAGATATATATTAATTAAGTGCAATATGGGATCTTCCCCCAGACATCTGTTTATCTGCAACCAGTATATATGAATTAATCATGAACTAGTTCAAATAAGTGTTCTTAAGGGAAAAACTTGCTATGAAATGGATGCAAATGAGTCAAAATGATACAGACATCAGGATTATTTCTGTTTAATTCTTCGATATCCACTGCTATGAATAAATTTATAAATGTCATCAATCTTTCATTTTTAGGTCGTTTTCTGGTATGATATTTCCAGTATTTTGCCATGTCTTTGTCTTTTTCTTTCAAAAATGGGTACAGGCGGCCTTAGCCTGAGGTTAACCTGGAAACAAACATGATATATTTGGGCTAACAAGCGTAAAACAGGAGGTTGAATTTTGTGGCTTTATAAACCCAAGTATCAGTAAATGGTCATTTCTGTGAAATGATCCATTATATAATGCAAGTAAATACAAATACATTTTCATTAAGTGCTTTGAAGTCCTGGATGAAAGGAACTATCTGAAAGAAGGCATTGTTGCTTCTATGCTGAAAAAAATTGGGCCACATCACAGAAAATAGTTTTCAAGTGTGTTGAAGTGCTAATTGAAGTTGCAGTGAGGGTTTATTTAAGTAAACCAAGGAAGCACAGATTTATTTCCCAAATTACACCAATTAATGGTGTTTGGTCTTACCTTTAACTCACAAAAATCCCAGTTGTCCCCATCTGCTCTCTAGAAGGATGTGGGTTTCTTGTATCTTCGGTATAGTGTCTGCCAGCCTGAAGAAGGTGTCTCTGAAGCTAATGGAGACCAGAAAGTTATTCAAGTTCCCCTAAAGAGAACTGCAGTTCACCCAACAACCAGACTCTTTAGATCCTATTTCCTCTATTTACTAGATTTCCATTGAGTTGCTTAGGGCATATTCTAGTTGCCTGTAAGCACATAATGCCACTTTTTTATGCTCTGAGCATCCTTTTAAACTTTCACTTTCCCCAAAGGCGTTCTCCTTCTGTAGGTCTTGAGGGCAATTCTTAGAGCATTAAAAATCCATCATTAGGCAACTGAAGCCCACTCTGGTTGACGAATTTAGTTATAAACCCCTTGACTGTGTATGTTCAAGTGTTACATCCTCTGTGTTCTGTAGCATGTAGAAACATAAAATTGTAGAATGGTTACAGTTGGAAAGAACCTTAAGATCATTGTGTTCCAACCCCTTGCCATGGGCAGGGATGCCTAACACTAGAACATGTCACCCAAGGCTCTGTCCAACCTGGCCTTGAACAGTGCCAAGAATGGGGCATTTACAACTTCTGGGGTGGTTCTCAGTGTCAGAAGACAGGCAATGAGTGTGTAGCTGAATCACTTGCATCTATGTAAATAGTTGCATAACATGGAAATTTGCATACACAAGTGTAGGAAACTAGCCACATACACAATAAGTCCCACAGGTCCACTACAAAAGAAGGGTCTTGTTTCATAAACATTCATTAAACACATTGAAACCGGTATAAGAAATTGCAAATAAATTTTGTGATACAATTCACACTTTTAACATGTTAGTTATAAAAATCATCTGCCTACAATGCCAGAATAATGGATGCTACAAAGCATATGGAAGTACAATAGGAATTACAGGCTTTAGTGCAGTTGTTCTGTTCTTATCGCGGAAGACCACGTACAACCACTCATTCCTAATTCTGTTACTAATACATTTCTTAAATGTTAGGTGAAGCAGAGTGCCATCCAGTTCACCACTTGACCACATCGTCTTTGACCCAAACTGGAGTTTGGTTTGTACATGACTGTTACGATCTCTATATAGAACACTCTTTCAAATCCTTTAAAATGACTTCTGCCGTAATGCATGCAGAAAATTGTCATCTGAATCCCACAAGGTAGGAGAGGAGCTATGGCTATTGCTGTTGGTTGGCTTATGAATTGCCCACACACCCAGGCTATGCTGAAATATCTCATCATCTCTGCTGAATGCACCTATTATATTCCTTTTGTAGATTTTGACTGTGAGCTCCTGGGTAAAGCTGCTGTCCTGCTATATCTGTTTGAAGAGGTTTTAACAGAATGAGTCTCTAACCCACTTGTGGCCCTTTCCTAGCACAGGCTGCTAACACAAATGAAACAGAAAGGTCTTCCTTAAAAGGTCAGTAGAAAATAGGGAAAAATGAGTGTCATCTCTTGCAGAGAGGGCACGTAAGGCTTGACTAACACAACCCATGATTAGCTATTCGTTTCTAGACAGACTTGTGATACAGTTTATTCCAGAAGGAATCAGTTCAGCTAAGGAACTATCCATCTCAAAACAAAACCCTTACCATGTTGCAGAGGATTCAACAGAGAAAAATACCTTAGAAGGAAATTAAATACAACATAAAACCTCTTGAAATCTGATAGTGCAGTTTTTGGCTCATCAGAAATTAGTAAATAAATAAAAAAAGGCAGATGTGAAAAACAGATTAGAGAGGTGTTTATTTCCCCAAGGAGAACTCGAATATGCACTGGAGACCAGGGAAGAGTGTTAATGAGGTAAGTAGCATCAGGGGAGCTACTTGACTTAATGCAGTCTTTTATTTTATTTATGGGGAAGTGATTTTTCAATCACAGTGCCTGATGCGGGCTTTCAAAAAACAGCCATGAGGGGAAAAGAAAAACCCTACAGGGACTCCCACCTTATTACAGGCTTTTAACTGATCAGTTAGTGATTTTATTAGAAACATACATCAGAATCTCTGTCAAGATCCAGCTCAGACATGGGTTACGGCTTTGAATTCAAGGCTGAAAATTACACAGATTAACCTGTCTGCACTTTTTGTAACTTCATGGGTAGCACATTGGAATTTCTGTTGAGCATATTAATTGCTAGAATGGAAATTGAAAGAGAGAAAGCAAGATGTGGCTGCAGAAAAGTATCTGTATTTGTAAGTAAAATAGGCCAGGACTTACTTCCTTTTCCTAAAGATGGGTGATGTGGTACATCTGCTTGCTCCCTTCCTCCCAGGATAAGGTAGCCCTGCTCTTACCAAGTATTAAATATAATCTCTTGCCCCTTTTGCACCTAGCCTAAGAGAACTAATGGGTAGCACTGGAACAGGTTGAACGAAGATGTGGTGAATGCGCCATCCTTAGCAGTGTTCAAGGCCAGCCTGGATGGGGCTTGGAGCAACCTGATTTAGTGATAGGTGTCTCTGCCTGTGGTAGGGGATTGGAACTGGATGATCAAAAGGTCCTTTCCAACCCAAACCATTCAGTGATTCTATGACTGGAATTATACCCATGTCTTTGTCCCTGTGACAGTGAAAAGTTTTGATGTAGTCTCACAGACTCAGGACTCGAGAAATTATCCAAAAGGCTTAAGGGCCAGTGGAGTATTGCTGTGTGACTTAATCTTTCCTTGGTTGGAGCTTCTGTGACACAAGAGCACTGCTGAGGGCTCTGAAAACCAAGCAAAGGGAAGCATATTGCCAAGGAAACTTTGCAAAAGAACAGATGGTCTGAAGCAAATTGTTAGCTGTAGAGAATTGATATAGTTCCCCTCATAATGGACAATAAAACTCCATTTTACATTTGGGGAATAAATACTCAAAAGAAGTTACCTGACTTGAGCTTCTAGCATAAAGGGAAATAGCCCCTTTTTCTTATCTAGATAGTGCTACCTGCTTGTATCTGTGTAAATAAGCTGTGGCACCCCCAAGACCCTCTTGTGTACTGGGAACTTCAAAAAAGGCCATTCCCAAAGCTCAAAACAATTGCCAGCCTGTCAGGTTAGAAGGGAAAGTGTTACAATCCAACAAATACTTCAGCTGGGTAGATCCTCAGGAGAAATACCCCAAAACTCCAGGGAAAATCCGACTTTAGCTATTAATAGATAGGAAGGAACTAATAAAATATGCAATTTAGTTATTGTGTACATTTATCTGCGGTGTTTCACGCAAAAGGAAAAGACAAAGTGAATATAAATTGCAACCTTACCCTTGTAGAGGATCAATAGGGAAGTTAAAAGAATCATTTGATCATGTATGACCAAAGAAAAAGCTTGTGTTACAGGGCTTAACACCCAGCTCTATTAGGCAAGAGAAAAAGAAGGAATGATAAAGAAAAAGCAAAACACTGAAGATATGTTGCCATTCTGTACTTAGAGCAAAGTCAGAAGATGTATAAAATTCATGTGATGAATCAACTAAACATTTCTCTCTTTGAATGGAACAAGAAGTAAATCGGCAATGTATACAGCTTTATGTTTCATAAATGAATTGTTTAAGGCAAAGTATACCCACAAGTGCTGTAGAAAAAAGGATGATTCAATTTAAGTACTCTTTCAAAAAATACATTATCCTGAAAACCCTGTGTGGGGAATGAGCAAAATCAGGGAAATACAAAGATCAGTCTGCAGGGAAAAAATGGATTTCACAATCATAAACTAGGATATATAGGATCATCATAGAATCATAGAATAGTTAGGGTTGGAAAGGACCTTAAGATCACCTAGTTCCAACCCTCCTGTTCTGGGCAGGGACACCTCCCACTAACTCATGCCTTTCAAGGCTCTGTCCTACGTACCATTGAATACTGCCAGCGATGGAGCATTCACCACTTCCCTGGGCAACCCATTCCAGTGCCTCACCACCCTTACACTAAAGAATTTCCTCCTTATATCCAATCTAAATTTCCCCTGTTTAAGCTTGAACCTATTACCCCTTGTCCTATCACTGAAGCCACTAATGAAAAGTCCCTCCCCAGCATCCCTATAAGCCCCCTTCAGATACTGGAAGGCTGCTAAGAGGTCTCCACGCAGCCTTCTCTTCTCCAGG
>JASSUY010015057.1:0-38753 GCA_032466535.1 Forpus xanthops
ACCTCATAGCAGCCTTCCAGTATCTGAAGAGGGCCTATAGGGATGCTGGGGAGGGTCTCTTCATGAGGGACTGTAAAGATAGGACAAGGGGTAATGGGTTCAAACTGGAACAGGGGAAATTCAGGTTAGGTATAAGGAAGAAGTTCTTTACTATGAAGGTTGTGAGGCACTGGCACAGGTTGCCAAAGAAGTGGTAAATGCTCCATCCTTGGCAGTGCTTAAGGCCAGGTTGGACAGAGCCTTGGGGACATGGTCTAGTGTGAGCCACCCATGCCCATGCCAGGGGGTTGGAACTGGATGATCATAAGGCCCTTTTCAAAACAAACCATTTTATAATTCTATGGGAAAATATGAATCTTAAGATGTAGGTAGTGTTTAAGTGTGTTCTCAGGAGGAAGACTAAAAGGCCCCAGCATGGTGTGAGGGCGCAGCTCTATCTCTGATGGCAATGGCTATGCAGACAGCAAAACAGAGACCTGTAGGGACCGCTCCATGTGGCAACCATCTAGATGCCACTGTGATCCAGCTGTCACTTCACCAGCCAAAGCCTTACTCACCACTGGATCCTTCACAGTGGGAAAGAATTCAGCATTAATGACCCTGACCACTGGGCCAGGAATGAGCTTGGGTACCAAACTGCTCTCTCACCCCTCAACCCACGGTACAAGCAGTACACATCACTAAGACAGCTCTGTTTCCTGCAGACAAAACCCCATAGTGTATCATTAGGCATTTGTTTTAATTCAAATGGATTAGTAGCCATAAACTTCACAGATACTTAGACATCTCCCTCACCCCTCCTTCCCCTTGCCCCCTGCCAACAAAAGCCCTTCTCCTTCCAGAGCAGTGTTAGAAGTGGCAGCTCCAGAATTCCCTGCATTGGATGAAGGCCCAAGTCCTTTCTGAAAGCCAAACCCTCACACAACACTACCATTAAATGACCGCAGGATCTATTATGTGGCCTGTTCTACATCTGATTTAGACCTCCTGAGTTATGAGACAGGAGAAGCTGTGGAGCTGTCTGATTTATATTCATGCATGTCTTTGTCAGTCTGCCTTGCTCTCAGTTAGCAAGGATGTCTATTAATTGTATGTCAGGCATATTTCAGACAGTATTAATTTATGGTGGTTGTTGCTAGCATGACTGCTGGCTGAAGCCCTAGCCATTGACCCACGATCCACTGTATATGGCTGCAACCCATCCCTTACAATAACAAGTGCTGATTTCTAATGCTAATCAATGGGGACTAAGATGAAATGCCAGGGTGCATTTCTACATCTGTCTAGCCTTTGAAGTAGGAGTTATTGCCTCTGTCCAAGAATGCAAACTGTTAGAAGTGAGGGCTCCATGCCTGACCTCCTGCATACAAAACTAAAGCTTAATTTTGCATCTGTACATTACAGACCACAGAACAGATGCTGCTAGGAGACACAGTCCTTTGTAGCTACTTGTAGTAGCTGCTCATAGCAGGCGAAGGTCGGAGCAGCCCTTGAATAGCAAAGCTCCTACTTGATGGCAGGTGAGTATTGGTCAGTAGCCAACAGAGTGAGAGTTCTCTTGCAAGAAATAATGAAAGCAAGCGACACAGAATGGGTAGCATAGATGCAGCACGTTTCTGTAGTATTTCTTTGCCAAGAGGTCAGTAATTTAGGACATTTGTCCTGGATTGTCTTGACAGCTAGCAATACTCTCCTTACTTAACCTTAGCAAGGCATTTGCTAACAATTCACTTGGATGTACTAGTGTCACACCAAGTTCCCTTGATTTTTAGGCACTGCTTCTGATCTCCTGTGTCTTGCTGGAAATCAGGATCAGTTCTTTTAAAGTCAGCAGCATAAAGCTCATGGGAAAGAGATTAGAAGCTGGTCCTCAGATTGTATTATGACAGTGTGGTGTCTATCGCAGGCTCGTTTTCAGTACTACCAAGCAGTTGGCCAGGCACCCATGGTGCTGGCAGCCTGTGTGATGTGTGCACAGCAAGGAGATACTGCTTGAGTTCCGCAGAAGTGGTACTCTTTCCACCCCCTGTGGACAGGGGAATGTGGGGTGAAGTCTGCGCTCTCTAAAATACCTTTTCTTCATTGGACATCCTATAACAGATGTGCTTAGCGGATATCTCGTGTTCCCCAGAAGCTGGGAGAAGTGTCCAATGGGGACACTGTCAAACTGTGTTTGTTTTCTTGCCTGCATGTTTTTCCTAAGTGTACATTACCAGCTACTACTGGGAAAAGGATTTGGTGTAGATGCTTTTAGGCTCTGAATCCTGAGGAAGGATAGGACAGATATGGTCTGGAAAGCCACTCCCATGAGATTAGCTTCAGTTGCTGCATCACTTGATTTACAAGTCCCCCTGTGCTGCCCATCTTTCCTCATAGGAGCTCTCCCAAGAAACACAGGGGAGTGGGTGTATGGTGCTGGATTTGGTTCTGGCTTCCAGTTTCCATCTTCTCCTTTCTCCCTTATTTTACTAAAATCAGTATATCCTGTATAGTAAGTTTGGCTTTTAGTAAGCCTTTATTATATATATGCAAAGAGATCTCGGTATTAAGTGTGTTTTCTAAATTAATAAGTAAATATGCTCATTTGTTGTAAAATTTCTATTGTTGATTTGGGAACAGTAAGCTTTTTCAAATCTCAGCTTTCACCTTGCCAATCACTGTATTCCTGTAAGTGCACTGCAGTTACTTGGAACCTTTTCTGGGTTGGTGTTGGCATACTTTTGCTAGATTACATTTATGCATTAGTACCATCTGTGCCTGCTGTACCTTCTGTGAGTAAGCCCTGGCCAAATGATTGGCATTTATCTGGAAGTGCACTGAAAAAAAAGAGAGAGAAAAAGAAATAAAGGGGGGAGGAGGAAGAGACACAGTAAGGGTGGTACCTAGAGCTTTATGTTTGCTGCTGGCACTAACAGGTCTTGAAGCAGAAGATGCAGTGGGGAGCACTGGCACCTGCACTGATGTCCCTCAATTCAACTGCCAATAAAATCTGCCATGTCCCTTCTTAGTCCTTGTCTCTAAATAGGAGCTGCTTCATCCTGTTGTGGTATTCAGATAGATTCTCCCTGCCCTTGTGTTCTAGACTCAAGACAAACTGGCAGGACCTAACAGAAAAAACTACTGAAGGACAGTTTTGCATTGGTGATGGTCACCTTCCATTGCATCTTGTTTCAGTTTGGTCAGAAAAAGTTTGGACAGAATGATGCCTTTAATGAACCCAGGACAATCTGTCAGCTTGTATTGAAGGTTATTTAGGATATTGATTGCATATAAGAATGCAGATGTCATCCCACTGGGTTTGGCATTCTGCTTCCTATTCAGTCATCTGCTGCTCAAAGAAACCTAGGTGTGAAATAGCCTCCTATGGTTTCTTTCCTATAGAAAAAAAGAAAAGGTGAGCATTTGCTTCATTACTAGTTTTTAACTGTCTGCTGTATTGTTTGTCATAATAAACAAAGAGCTGCAAGTCAGAGCACTGATAAGCAGCAGCAGCACAGTAACCTCCTTGGAGGATTGCTGCCTAGCCAGGCCCAGGTAGCCTCAAGAGAAAGGCCTCTGAACTGTACATCTCTGTGCCTGGAGACATGGAAAAGCTGACACTAACACAGGGAAGGGAATTCCTGGCAAAGCCAAGGACAGTATCATGGTCCAGGTCTGCCCACTTTGGACACAGACCAACAGGCAGTACCCAGAGCCAGTGCTTCGAGCTCTGCAGCACCCTTGTCCAGATGAATAGAATCTGGTAATTTAAGAGACTGTGAACTAAAAGCAAAGATTTCCTCATTCTATCCTCTTTTTAGTTTAAGATCAGTTTCATTGAACACAAGAAAAGTAAGTTTTGTGCATACTCTTAGGTGACAGCAGTTTGGACGAATTTGTCCTAAGGAGGTAGGTACAAAATACAAAAGAGCAGATATAAATACAAATGAAAGAGTTCTTAAATTGAACATAACTGTCTGGTAAGAACTTAAAAGAGAATTATCTGGCTTAAGAATTATTTTAGTTAAATCAGTACAATGTCAGTTTGTCAGAAAAGCTGACATGCCTTATTCAGCCTAACCTGCATGAGAGAAAGAGCAGAGGGGTAGGAGCCACCTCCAAGCTGAACACAATTCCTGCCAAGGCTGATGAATCAAGGGTTCTGTTCCAAAGAAGAACATAAAGAAGCATCTTTTTGTTTGCCTAGACAGTGCCCACACTGATGGAACTCTATGACTTGTAATGTGTGTTCCCTGAGAAGAGACTGACCTTCCAGTAGACCCTCTCAAACAGAACAGTTTGTTTTGCGCCTGTTTGATGCATAGCCTGCTTATAGCATGGTTATACTGAGATCAGATACTGTGCAGTGGAGCTGTCTGTGACTGACACATGTGCAGCATGTCTCCTTTCACCAAAGGTGCCCTTTGGTAAAGGCAATTTATAGTTAAACTAATGGCATAGCCAGAATCTGTATGGGCTGCCTTTCACTGTGGTATTTCTGCAGCAGGAGGACTGAGGCTCCCAGCAGCAGCCTTACTTCAGGTTTCCATCACAATATATATAAAATAATAACTAGAGCTAGTTCTGTAAATGTTTCTATATACTATTTCTATAGTTTTGTTCTGAATGACCATTTTCACACTGTGGAATCTTTTTCTAATAAGAATGTGATATTTGCAATTCAAGATTTTTTCTTTCTTTCTGTATGTTCTATGTTAAACATATGCTACACTTCAAAAACTAGCAGCCAACTGAAAAAAAGCCCACACCACAAAAATATGTTTGCTTCCTTTTGAAAAGCTTCTGGGTTTTTGGTTGTTTTTTTTTGTTTTTTTTTTTTTTTTAAACACACTGAGGGGAAACACCCTTGAAGACAATTTCAGTCAGTGAAACTAACTTTTAGGAGCTGTGGAAAGGGTGAGCATCTAGTTCTTCATTTGCAGCATATATAAAGCTTGTCATAGCTTGGACCTCTATATGCAGTTATGGTGTTCTCAATGTAAACAGGACATAGAACTGTTGAAGAAAGTCCAGAGGAAGCCACAAGGACGATCAGGGGACTGGAGCACCTCCTGTATGACTTTTCAGCCTAGAGAAGAGAAGCTGTGTGGAAACCTCATAGCAGCCTTACAGTATCTGAATGGGGGGCTTATAAGGATGCTGGGGAGTGACTCTTCATTAGGGACTGTAGTGATAAGACAAGGGTTAACGGGTTAAAACTCAAACAAGGGAAACTGAAGTTAGATCTAAAGAAGTTCTTTACTGTGAGGCACTGGCACAGGTTGCCAAAAGAAGTGGTAAATGCTCCACCCCTGTGGCCAGGGTGGAGGCCAGGTTGGACAGAGCCTTGGGTGATATATTCTAGTGTGAGGCATCCCTGCTCATGGCAAGGAGCTGGAACTAGACAATCTTAAGGGCCTTTCCAACCTAAACCATTCTGTTATTCTATGAGGCTATAGCCATGCCCAGGTGGTGCTGGAGTTGGCAGGTTTGTAATGAAGGAAGACCCTCCACTTTATTTTGGAATTGGCCCTTGAATACTTAGATAATGCTTAAACTGGCCTGTATTAATAAACAGCCCTAGTACAGGTGAAAAAAGACTATGGCTGGCAAATGTGTAGGTTCCTACCTTTGACCAAAACAACACCTCTTGTCACTTCCCTTGCTGGAAGACATGGGTTTTCAAATTGATCTTCTGCTTCTGTGTATATAGAAGCACCCATTGCTTACACAGGCCACAAGCAGAATGCAGCACAGACCTGGGCAGCACAGCCAGAGTGGCATGTGTGACTCACCTTGCAGCACTGGAATGTGAACCAAAGAGCTACCAATTATTTTATATATGCCACCATTATTGTATATAAACTCAGCCTAGGTTTTGGGATGGGGGTCATTCAGTGTAGGGTGGCTCTGCTCTGAGCCTGCTCATTTCTCCCTGCATCAAGAAACACTCAGAAATGTCAATGAGAGGAGGAGAAAAGGTTTTAAGGGATGTGAAAGAAACAGCAGGTGTCCTCCCAGTCTATTTCAAGACTGAAGTATTGAATTTTACTATTTGGTAAAAAGGAAATGAACAATCCCCACAAAACGATCCTTGTTTAAAAGTAGGTAAGTGGTAGAGTGCGTTTAAATGGAGATCAGATTTAACAACCCTGCAACAGTCTAATTGGTGAATGTAGGAAATGAGCAGGCCTTTGTTTGCAATATAAACATGAAGTCAGTTGTTACTCAGTGGAATAAACGGTGAGCATTTTGCTGCCTGAGACTGCTCCTGAGCACATGCTTCTCCTCACTGTTTTAGGACTATTTAATTTGCCGTTGAGGGGAGAAGGCATCCTCTAGCTAGGTGTGAATGTTTTAAACTTTTTGAAATCACTGGTAATTTAGAACTTGTCTCTGAAATTACCTGGTAAATGACCACAACAACATTTAGAAGTAAAAAGCAATGAGGTGTGCACAATTACCTTCCAAAGCTGGAGGCACACGCACACTTCAGCATGAATCTAATTGCATTATGGGTAGACTGGTGCCTTTTGTAGATCCTATCCCTGAGGAAGATGACAGCTATTTCTAGTTGAAACCGTAATAAAAGCCTAAACTGTTAAATTATAAACTTAAAAAAAAAGTTCTCTTGAAAAAATAAAATATGCGTTTCTTTATTGCAATTAGTTGCCCATTCCAAATTCTGTTTTCAAACAAGTGCAGTGAAATTAGTAAAGATAGCTTTGGGAACTGCCTTACATGTATTAGCTGCAGTTAGTAAAGGGCTGATTCAAGCTAAATTATTTTTCACGTTTTAAAATGCCCCAGGCATGTTGATAAGGGGTCTTGAACCAGTTGTAACAGAACTTAATGGAGCCAGTCTATTAATCATTTGCATGTGGAAGCCCTACTGAAATGAACAGCCCTATCTGTTGTTCACTTGGCTTGTCTAGAAGTCCCCGTTTCTAATTACCCTTCTGCAAACTAATCACAGGTTCAGTGTGTGAATCACAATTAGGATGCCCGCTCAAAAATTCAAGCCCCACTGCTGTCACTTAGGCTGGACTAAGACAGAACATCGTTGGTATTGCCCCTTTCAAGAGAGAGCTCCACAGCTTGGCTACAGTCTCATGCTAGTGTGTGCTCTAACTTGCTGGAGTGGCCAAACCAACAGCACAAGCTTTTTGCTTCCATAATCCTGAAAGGTGTAAACTCTGAGAATGGTGTGAACAGGATGCTTAAGCTTAACAGAAGAGAAGCTGCCACCAGTGAGGTGAGGTTTTTAACTTGACTGATTCTCAGTGGGGCTATGTTCAAGGCCAGGGTGGACATAACCTTGGGAGATGTGGTCTCGTATGAGGCATCCCTGCCCATGGCAGGGGGTTGGAACTGGATGATAGTAAGGTCCTCTCCAACCCAAACCATTCTGTGACGTTATGACTCTATATTAATACACCATTAACATATGAAGGCATACAGAATATTGCAAGTATCGTACCATACTCATTAAAACATGCAAAAAGAGACAGAAATGTAGTTAGGAAACACATCTGTAAAATGTAGCCAATAAAAACAACAAAAAAAGCCCACAACCAAACAAAAAATAACAGGAGAAGCTGGAATGTGCTCAATCTCTGTACTTAACCAAACCTGATTTCAAAGTCTTTTTAAAACAGCAATCCAACTATCACAGCATTATAAATTAATGTCAAAGAGCCCTATAAGTGAAAAATGTCAACATGTGAATGTTAAGCAAGAGATTTACAGAAGAACTTAAAAGTCTCCCAAGTCCCACTGAAGCACTTCACATCCCATAAACCCTTTTGGAAAATCTCAAGTGCTACTGCACTTGCCAGTGAAGGACATTCTCCTTCAGACTAGGTTGAATTTCTTGTGACGGCTGCTTCTCTTCCACACATGCCTATGGGACAGTGTGTCCCCAAGTGACAGCACATCAGGTTGGAGCTGGAGCAGAATCCCTCCTACCCCTCTCATCTCCCTTACCATTCCTGCAGAGTTGTAGCAGAGCACGTGGTGGTAGGTACCATATGTGCTGCAGTACCTGTGCACAAGAGGCTGGGCAAAGGACAGAGTGTCAGCCTAACAGGGGAGAGCTGTCAAACCAGAGCTGAGTTGCGTGTTTGAAAGTCTGCCACTTGGACACTGAAACAGTTGCATGCCAGAGCTCTTTCTTTCCCAAAGGATAACACAGACTGAACTCAAATAATGAGGTTAATGTAGAAAGAAGTGCATTTAGTTATGACTACAAGAGACTGGCTTCTCAGTAAACAGGTGACTGAAATGAAAGGCATCCCTAGTGTTTCCACAGGGCAGGGCACAGAGTGTGCACTTAGGAGGATGGAGTTTCTTCCTAAGACTCATTAATAAAAGTTTATTACTGTAGTATGTTTTGTAAATGCTAAGGAAGCTGCAGAAGCTTGCTTCTGCAACAAAGAGAAATTAGGAAATTAGATTACAGAGGGGGGTCTGCAAGGATGCTGGGAGGGACTCTTCATCAGGGACTATAGCAATAGGATAAAGGGTGATGGATTTAAAGTGAAACGGGAAGTTCAGGTTAGATACAAGGGAGAAGTTCTTTACTGTGAAGGTGGTGAGGCAGTGGAACAGGTTGTCCACAGAAGTAATAAATGCTCCATCTCTGGCAGTGCTCAAGGCCACAACGGACAGAGCCTTGAGTGACATGGTCTAGTGTGAGGCATCGCTGCCCGTGGCAGAGGGTTGGAACTAGATGATCTTAAGGTCCTTTCCAACCCAAACCATTTTGTCATTTTATGATTCTATAAACATTAGAATTTAACTTGGATTGAAATCCCACCCCCACACACAACACATATAAAGACCTTTGGCTAAATGCAGACCATGGAAAGCCAAAAGCCTGAAAGGGTTGCACCCTGCAGAGGGGGACACTGCTCCAGCTGTGGTGTCCCCAAAAGAGCCACCTTACACACTTCTACACAGATGTACCTTTGAAGAGGTAGGCTGAGAGAAAAGGAAAAGAAATGCGTAATGCTGAAAGTAGACCAAACAAATCCCCCTCACTGCTAAAAATTAAGGTTTTACATTTCCCTGATGGCAGTATTTGCTATTTTAGGAGAGTTTAATACAAACTTTTAATTTGCTGGGGGAAACTCCTGTAATCTGTGTAACATTTGCTGTGTGTGAAACGTGAGTGGGAAGGAGAAGGGATGGATTAGGGGAAGCACACAGAGGGGTAGCTGAACTCACCATTTCTACCTAAAGACTGGAGTTGCAAAGCCAGGACAGACATCTGTACAGTACCACCAGCCAAAACCACCACTAATTCTCCATTTAACTATGACATATTGGTTTAGAGGGAAGTAGTGTTTGCTACAGGCATCAAAACCTCATTGCTGCAATGTATCATCCATCTCCTGGTGTCTTGTAAGTCAAATAAGAACTCTAGAAAGCCAGGTGTGACAATAACACCAGAAACACTCAGGAAAAACATTTCTGTGAATTACTGAGGCTTCTTGTACAAGAGCACTCCGGTTAATATGTTACCTTTACTCTAGGAAGAGACTGGATAGGAGCTCACTAGCAAACTGATGGCACTGATGACCAAGTCATGGCATATGGCTAAGCACTGGCTTTTCATCGAAGCCCTGTGCCCAGGCACAACACCATAGTGGCTGCAAACTGTTGAAATAACAACAGCCAGGGATGCAACACAGACATAGCACGTAACTACATAGTAGGCTTAAAGTTTAAGGGAGGAATAAATTCTTATCACTAATAAAAAAGAAACTAAAAAACCCTTTGAGAGGATGTTCTTAACTAAGTCTTCAGTACTACAGGTACAGATTAGAAAAAAACTGTTTCTGTTCTTTATCTCTTTCTTACTCCTTCCTATAGATAAGTGGTTTGGCCGTACCTAATTAAAAAGAAGAAAAAAGTGGCATAAGCCTAATTAAGATCTTAATTCAGTTACAGACTGGATAGGAATAAATCACTGCAGACTTGATGGTGACAATAAGAAAATACCATGCCTGGTTTTCCTTTGCAACAGAGATTACTAACACATGATGAGGAATCCTGAGAAGAGAAGGATGTGAGAGCACCTGTCCTGTACTGAACACAAGGCATGATGCAGCCACAGCAGGGTGATACCACCTGAGGTGACTGATTCACAGTGGGGAGCTGTGCAATTCAAGGATTAGAACAGGGGGGGGAAATAAATCTATATATTTAAACATAAGCAAAATCATCTTCACACACACACACATCCATGGTAAATGACACAGTTAAAATATTTTGGTGAAAAAAATGGAGGGCAGGTTTGTGCTTGGCAGATAGGAGAGAAGGCGAGCGCAGTGGTAGCTGGAAAAGGCAGTTCACAGGCCTGCTGGCAGATAGGAGATGTTGGCACAATGCATTTGCAGTTTAATTTCAATAGACTGCTAAGGTCTTAAACACATTAAGCATATCCACCACTGCTGGTAAAATCTTTCCTGTTTTTGACTGCCACTGCAATGCTCCCAGTCCTGGCTGGGATCTGGGGCCGTGCTGCGGACTCACCTCCAGGCACCTACACACTCAGCTCTGCTTTTCTTGTCCTTAAGAGGAAAATCTGGGTTTGTGTGTGCACATATCTGTGTACAGAAATATTCAGCCTTATGAGGATCTAGCTTTTTTCCTTCTTAACTTTTAAGGTAGTTCAGTGAATGCCTAACTTTGAAATTCTGGTCACCTCACTGTCCTTTTATATGGCAAAATCAAGTGCTGTCACTCACCTAGGGCTTTTGGGATTATTGCTCTAAATATCCTGCTCTGCCATGGTGATCTCTGCCTCAAGCAGGATTATCAAACAGCACTTGGCTGGTTCTTGCGCTTGGCTGCCAGGTAGGCAGGCTGGGTGTCATGCCTTCCTGTGCCTTAGCTACCACGGGCCTCCCGCTATTCTGCATCCACCTCTGGAGGTCTTGACTTTAATATGCTGCTGTAATGCTGTACTTGTGAGGGGCTTCTGAAGTACTGACTTTGAAGCTGAGATGGATTTATGAAGTCATGAACAGCTCCCCCCAGCACACACACACACTTTCCAGCCTCACTTCCCAGTTCACACACTGTTCCTTTGAACATGCACAAAGTCTCACACTTGACTCTTGCCAGTGAAAAGTCATCTGTGTGCAGTTCTGATGTCCTCAACATAAGGACATGGAGCTACTGGAGCAAGTCCAGAGGAGGCCACAAGGATGATCAGGGACTGGAGCACCTCCCGTATGAAGACAGGATGAGAAAGTTGGGCCAGTTCAGCCTGGAGAAGAGTAGGCTGCTTCGAGACTTCATAGCAGCCTTCCAGTATCTAAAGGGGGCCTATACGGATGCTGGGGAGGGGCTTTTCATTAGGGACTGTAGTGATAGGACAAGAGGTAACAGGTTCAAACTTAAACAAGGGAAGTTTAGATTGGATATAAGGAGGAAGTTCTTCACTGTTAGGATGGTGAGGCACTGGAATGTGCTGCCCAAGGAAGTTGTGAATGCTCCATCTCTGGCAGTGTTCAAGGCCAGGTTGGACACAGCCTTGGGTGGCATAGTCTAGTGTGAGGCACCCTTGCCCATGGCAGGGTGCTGGAACTAGATGATCTTAATGTCCTTTTCACCCCTACCATTCTATGATTCTATGATTTCAGACAAAGTAGTGAACAATTAGGCCCCGAGTGGACCATGACCCTGATAACATCCTCAGATAAGACATTTCCAAAAAGAAAATGCTGTCCCTGAATAGTGGCAGTGTTCTTTTAAACTGCATTTTTTTTTGGAATCAACCTTTTCTGCAGTTTCAATCACACACTGTCAGCTGAATCACAAATCACAGTTGACTGGTTCTTTCTCTTTTCCTTGCTGAAAGAAAGAAAGACAAAAAAAAAGCTGTAGCAGAAAGAAAAAAAAAAACAGTTCAAAAAATGCCAAGATGGCCCAATGACAAAGATGCTGGGAACTACCAATTCCTCTTTTCTCACCATACCCACTAATGACTCCACATTCAATTCCTCAAAAACAAATAGTCCCAGAAGACATCAGCTCAGCGCAGCCTGGTTTCTTATGTACTGATACCTAGAGAACGGAGATACTGAGCATGGCCTGTAGAGCTGCCTCTGCTGCAACTTGTCCTTTCCAAGACAACACTGGAACGTCTCTTTCTACCTGGTCACATCTTCCCTGACACTTGCAGGCAGTGTGACACCTCTGAAACCTCTGCGTTGCTGGAAAAGGCACTGAGCTCCTTCCCAGCTGAACTGACGGTCCTGTCCCCTCCATTCCTGCAGTAAAACCAGGCTGAAGCCATGGTGCAGAGGGGACAGGAACAACAGAAAGCCTTCCCAGGGAGTGTGGTCATTTTAGCTAAATGTGCAATTGCATTTTCAACATAATTAAGTGCCTAATTGTGCGCCTAGGCCTAGTTGAAGTATCTGCACATGTATCTAATTATGATTTATCTAAAGGCTCTCTGGCCATAATGCTTGCTGTCTAACCCAAGTGAGAGATGAATTTCAGTGGTCGCTTTTCCCTAGCTTTTGTTTTAAACTGCATTCCTATTTACCTTGTTTTTTTAAACAACTCCAGCTTACTGACCAGTAGGAACACTCCAATCATGTATTACTGCAAGCCAAGCAAAGTGCCGAACAAACACCTTTGAAAAAAAGAAGCTTCCAGGGGGAAGGCTAGGGTGAGGTTAAGAAATTAAATGCCCATGTAAGACTTCCAAGCAATGCTGATGTTGGACTTCTCCAGTGGTGTGGCTGACACACAGTAAGAATTCATATAAGCAATCACCAAGGTCTAAAGGGATCTATGCTTTTCAGTACTTGTTAAAGGGGAGCCACAAAGATAGCATTCGCTATATTATGGAGAATGTCACAAATGTCACAGCAGTACAGTTTGTGCCATCTTCCTGAGCAGTGCTGCACTTGCACTTTCCCTGTGTCTTGTCTAACAGCAGCTGTGCAAGGCCACAGTGAGGGTTTTGTTCACTAAACTGTAAACCTGAAAAAAGCAAAACAAAACAAAACAGAAAACAGACACACAATTTTTTTTCCATTACATTTCCTTAGATAAATTCTCTATATCCTCTCTTAGGAATATTCAGCTGCCTTTTATCAAACAACTGGCTTGACTCAGCCCCATCAAATTCTCAGGACAAGGCAGGCTACACTGCCATGCAGTCAGATGTCTTAATACAATCAGTGCTAGGAAAGTGTCTGTTACTTGCCTTCAGTGAAGCACTTTTTAGCTTAGAGTATCCAATCTCTCTTTATGGTGTATGATGTCAAAAACACTGCACAAGCAGAGATCTGTGTTTCTTTTGCCACAGACAATAAATCTTTAGTGTCTCCTCTTGATATGCATCACTCCACTTGATCTCAGGAGGCACTATACATCTCTCTTTCCCTCTGCTACTTCTAACAAGGTCACTTTCCAGTGATAAAACAACTTTTCCAGAAGGTATAGTGTTCAATAATTAACATCTGATAATAGCTTCCCAAAGCAGTGCTTTAAAATCCTAATGCATGCTCTTCACAAACAGCATGAAGACACTTAAAATAGACTGAGCAGCACATCTGAAAATATCAGCTTCAAAATCTTAAAACATATACAACTAAACTTATCACCAATACGAATAGAGTTGTATCTACTCATGCAAAAAGGGAAGTCAGCACTTCCTCTCTTACCAACCACCACCATTTTACTTCAAGTCTAAGAAGGTTAAGCATATTATGTAGGAAAATGGAAATCTTCTGCTGCTTTTGCTACTGCATATGTCAATTCTGTAGTAATGGTGTCACAAGTGATAGGTTAACTCCAGAAGGCGCAGGACAGCCAGTGAACCGCAACTGGGAAGAGCGACCATCAACCAGAAGTTGCAGTGACCACAGAGCACCATTTCCTGTTGCTGTTACGTATTTCCTTCTACCAGCCATTTCATTGCTGCTCAACTAGCTCTCCTGGGTGATCTCCAATGAAAGTAAGGTTTGACTAAAGCACAGAGAACATTTCATCAGAGCATTTACTGGGGAAAAAAAAAAAAAAAAGATTACCAGTCACTTCTCACAATTTTTTTCCTGAGTTTTGGGTGACTTCACAATCGTTTGGATGGGGTGCACACTTATCATAGCCAGAGGAAAGGGAAGTTTGTTCACACCACAGAACTGAGGTAGCTGGCCTCTATGCTTTGCCTTGTGGAAGAAGAAGCCCACCATTTCCCCAGGGATCCACCAGGAAAGACAGGCAGCTGAAGCCTGAGTCTCTGCAAGACCCAGACATGACAGCAGACACAAGCTCTGTGCCCAAACCAGCCTCTGCTGCTGCCTGGTGGGGCACATTTGCTGGGCCTGAGCCAAAACCAGGACAACCAGAAACATGGTCCGTTGTATTCTCCTGTTCCTTTGCACATCTTTCTTTACTTTCTATTAGAAATGCTGTTATCAGAGGGAAGAAGTCTTACTTGCTTGTCATCATAGTCCTAATAAAATGCCCATCAAGTTCATTAGCCAGCTATGATCTCTGACCATCTGCTTGGGGTCCATCCCTGTCGTGTGACCAAAGGGAACCACTGCCTGCTACTAATGTGTGGCAGATTGGCTGTCAGGCCTGACCCCAAGTGTCATTATGGAAAAACGACTGCACAAACAAAGGTCATTCCCATCAACTGCCCGAGACTCCAACTGCCTATTAGTGGGCAGAAGCCTTTGTAGATGTTATTTTGTTAATGAAATGGAATAAATAACCTGCTCAACTGTGAAAGATACTCTAGGTTCAAGATGGCCACCCAAAGCTCTCCTCTGGTGATGGCAAATGGAGCTAGCTGAGGAATGGAACCAGAAAGAGGCAACAAGGAGGAACTGGGACAGAGGGTGAAGTAGTCCTGATGCGAGGATGTGCCCTACAATGAACCGTCTCTCTCCTAAGATGAGCAGCTATTCTTGGTGACAATAAGCAGGATTTCTGTGCCATATAGAGATGTGCTACAATTTGTAATGCTGGCGAGAGCATGGCTTTCATAAAATCACAGAACGGTTTGGGTTGGAAAGAACTCCAAAGTTCATCCAGTTCCAATCCTTTGCCATGGGCAGGGATGCCTCACGCTAGACCATGTTACCCAGGCTCTGTCCAATCTGGCCTTGAGCACTACCAGGGCTGGAGCATTTACCACTTCTTTGGACAAACTGTTCCAGTGCCTCACCACTCTCACAGTAAAGAGCTCCTTTCCTTAAATCTAACCTGAACTTTCCCTGTTTCAGTTTAAAACCATAAATGGACCTGGACATTGAAAAATTAATTTCAAACAGAAATAATTTTGAATTATGGGAACACAGGAAAAAGATCAGAAGCAATAAATATAATTTTTTATTATTAATCTTCTTTTTCTTCCCACTGTCCACCTATAAGTGTCCCATTCAGCAGCGTATGTGCTATAGTCCTTCTCAACTTTTAACCTTTTCATTCCTTGACTCTGCATGAACTATGCAATCAATATCAAGCCATGGGAACAGTGCCCTGCCCTCACCTTCTTTTTGAGAATGCTGTATTAAAGCTAATGAAAAAATCTGCATGTAGGCAGTGATTATCATGTACAACTGCTTTGAGCCTTTGCACTGGTACAGTGAGTACCTGGGTGGGCATATTCAAACATACTCTGAACTTGATGCTCCAGTTTAGCACAAGCATATAAAAAATCCACCCTGAGTGAACCTCCTTGAGGCCTGGGCTGCCACAGCTACCTGCAAGTGACACTGACACATAAAACTCCTTCTAAAAATAGTCTTTTCAAGATGTTTTCACAAGACTCTTCTGTTGGTTAGAGAACTGGAGTCCAGGGAAGTCAAAGGAAAACTAACCTATTTCTTTTCACCTCATTCTGTCACCAAGTTTCCCATCCCAGAACCTCTCTAGTTCCTGGTCCATTGATTTCCATCATCATTCATCTCTGTGTCTACAAAGTATATGTACTGATCTCCTCTATACTTAGGATTAATCATGTAAATAATCTTCTGCAAAGAAAGACTGGAAAAATGTTTAGTATAGTTTGAATGTGAACAAAATCCAAAGGTCACAACTCTATCACAGAGTTTTCTGGCTTAGTATATATGCTGAAATCTTAATTTAGTATTTTCTCCTGCAGTCAGGACTTCGGTAAATGTTACTGAAATTTATCACACAGTTAGGTAGCTGCAGCTGTAGACAGATGCACCTCTCTTTGTACTGCCTGTCCACCAGGAACTTGTTTAAAAATAAGATAAGAGGAAAGTGAAGGCCCAACCATTAACACACCGAAACTGGGAAAGACAAAAAGGTAACATTTCTGGTCACAATTTGTGTCTGAATGGCCAGAGACGTGTGCTGCACTTGTGTTAAACATTACTTAAATCTGAAAATCAAAGGTAATAAAGATAAATGGCATCTATAACCAAAATAGATTAATATACATATTACCATAAATAGAGGTATATATGTTTCTTGTATGGAAATTTAACCTTTGTGCAAAGCAGGTTTTTCACTTTCATTACATTTTGCCAAAGAGAGTTCGCTGCCTCTGTGCATGCAAGTGCTCCCACAGCAATTTGAGGCACATATACATACAAGAATTTCTTCATACTGAAATGTATGTATGTGTAAATTGTGTGAATGTAAATATAAGATAGGCCATATGTCCCAAAAGTCCCAAAAGAGCATCTGATGTTGATATGTAGACAGTGTGTTAAGGACCTTCCTAATTAATAACGCAGTTTAAAATCTCTTGGCAATCAATTAAGATTAATGACAGAAGTCATCCTCTATCCCCTTACGCCTGAGTCTCGGGCTGTGAAAACCCTGGGTCGTGAAACTAATCCTGTTATCTGCTGCCTTCTTCATCTGAAAAGCCTACAGATTAACACAGCAGACATTATCGAATTTACAACCAGCCGCTCGGACAGCTGCCCTACTTTCAGCACTTAATGGAAAAGGAACTAATCTGGTTAGGAGCATTGGACTACTCCATAAATCTGTGCGCCCAAGACAGTTAAAGCTCCCATGTCTCTTCTGGAGAGGACCGACTACACGAACCTGTTAGCTTGCTTCTCCCTGCCTAAACTGAAACTAAGGTCTCTTCCTAAGCTGGACTAATGAGATGCCCATCATGAACATCAACTGCAGAACGGCTGTTCCCAAGCTGGGAGCTACGCTTTATGACCGAGATTGGTGACACACATACTGCCCACTCTTCATTCTCAGCCAGGTAGCTATTAACTACAACTGCTTTTAGTGTACTCCACACCATGAAAAAGATGTTTGAGGAATTAAAAAAACAAACTTTTTTTTTTTTCTTCTTTTTGAATCATACCCAATGAAACAGATACTAATAAAAACTGCATTACCAAATGAAATAATTTCTCGTTAGTATAGCTTGTAAGGGGAAAGAATTGCAGTGCTTTCTTTTAGGCATGCCAAGGGACAATTGCTTTTCATAAAATCATAGAATCATAGAACCATGGAATGGTTTGGGTTGGAAATGACCTTAAATGCTTTGCTCAATGGGAATACTATCATTGAAGGAGGAGATCCATTGAACTGAGTCTCACACTGTAGTTTTAATTACTGCTAGTGCAGTTTACTTTTAAGACAAAAAGCATACTGCTTCTAAGCAGCCCCAGTAATTTTTCTCTAACTATAACTTCTTATTTCTGTATGCATTTTAGCAACTCACAGTGATAAAAAAGGAGCCAAACCACCTTCGTTTTCTTCAAGGAAGTCCCCCTTGGTTAGAAATGGACAAACAGTTCTGGGTTTAGAGAATACAGAAATAAACAAAAAAATGCTGCCACCACTAGTCTCGTTCCTGTTGCCATTACCCCCTTAGGCAAGGCAGCAGTGCTCACTGGGTTACAAAGTGTGGGGCTAGTAACAGTGCTGGCCGAGGGGCAGCTCTCCTGCAAAGGGGGATGATGGCACTACCATTATGGAGTGTTTGTTCTCAGTTGTAAGGCACTTACAGCCTCAGCCTTCTAACAATTAATGATTTAGTATTTCCTGACTGTGCTAAGCTTAGAAACTACTGAAGAAACACAAAGGGAACAGTAACATGGGATTCGTCTCAGAGAACAGAATACTAAGTGTTTCTAACTGAATTGTGTGGTGCTAAGTCACAATGCAGAGTATAATTCATTTGTGTAACGTAGAGATACTCACAAAGTAACATGAGTTTAAACAGATATTTGTATTAATTCTGCAGCCATTATTATGAAAGAATCTTTCAAGCAGGTAAATGCTAATAAGTTTAAAATTAAAAACAAGTGTCTTCCTTTTTATTAGGCTATTTTGTAGCATCAAAAAAGCTATTCTCTAATTCTATTATAGAAATTCTTTTGTGATTAGCTACTGATGTTTTTTTTCCTTTTACCAGTCCCACATACTTGCATATTGATAGGGCAGCATTTTAAATACAAGTGCGATAGGGTTTTTGTGGACTTAAAGGAAATTTTTGTGCATCCATGTGCACAGGATCAGAATCTCAGGCACTATCGAACTGCACAAAGCAATATGGTCATATAACAAATTTGAAGAAACCTGATGCAACCTTTAGGCGCTAAGCTATGAATCAGAAAACAAACACCAGGATCTGGAGAAAAGATCAGGACCCTAATGCTAGCATTGAGAACCTGCGCCAAGGTCTGTTCTCATGCAGCAATGATTCCCTGGAAGAGGCAATGGCACTGCAACGGTGTATGCATTCCACTCTGCTTCCTGGCTGGATGCGACATTGCAGACTGAAGGTTGCCACAATCACAGATAAGATCCTCAAACAGTTAACTGCTTTCCCGAAGTACCCCAACACTATTGTGGCTCCCTCTTTTCTGCCCCTTTAATAATAAAAGGAAAGGAAGTACAGACAGGAGTATGAACACAGGGTAATGCATCATTTATAAATTAGCTTGTTAGTGCAGAAAACAAAACATGGCTTTGAAAACAAAATCTCCTGTTGCGGACTCCCCTATGATGTTTGATGGGAGCCCTTCAAAAGAGTTCATGGCTTAATGGAGGCTGTTTATGTGGGGACTTCGATCTGTACCTGCTGTCCCCTGTCACTCCCTGGAAACTTGGCAGCAGATGTTGTAGCGCAAAGTTGTCTCTGAAGTGGCTCTCTGTCCTCATCTCTCCATCACAACAGAGTCAAACTATATTGGATCTCTTCATTTGTGCCTGAGGCATGTTTGGGAGCGCAGCTGTGTCCACCCCCACTCTACCTTTAGTGTTTCAGCCCCCAGGCGGCAAATGTGAGACCAAAACTGTTCTGCCACTCTTAACTACATCTGTTGACAGTCCTGCAGCCTCGCTGCAGGCTGCCGAGGACCTGCGCCTCCACTCAGAACAGATGTCAGTGACAACCTGCTAGCTCACACCTGCACAAGCTTCCCTAACCTCACAGATTGATAGCTGAAAAATGGATCACTCCAAGGACTTCCTTCCACAATCAAAGCGACAGTGTTCAATCCTCAAACTAGGCCACCTTCAGCATCACCTGGCAACATGGCAGAGGTGGCAGAGGAGAGGAGAGGAGAGGAGAGGGAGAAGGAAGAAACGGCTCACTCTGCTTTGATACTTCATGCCTAAATTTCAATTACTTGATCAAGGACATCAATTCAGCAGTGAATTTTTCTACAAATAGCAACTACTAAGTTCTTAAACCATTAAAGAAAGATGGCAAAGCAAAACAACTATGTGGCTACTGTTCACCGTAACAGCGCTTCTGACATAAAATACATGTGTATGCGTCTTGCTCTGCATACGTGTGACTGCTTGGCCATACACTGACTTAAACCCACTAGGGTACACCATGAGATCTCTGACTAGCAAGGTACGAAACAGTAAACAGTACACACACACACACTCCCCAAGATATCATACTAGACACAAATTGCACTCTCACAGTGCCTCATGTCACACCTTAACAACCATTTGTTCAGCCTTTATTCATCACTACAAATGCTACTGCTTTTTTAGTGAGGAAACTGATGATGAGTGAGCTACTTCTCTGTTTTTCAGAAAACAGGATGTGGATCAGTGTCTTCTTGTCAAGTTCTGAGAAGGCGGATGCCTGTCTCCATGGTGGCTCAGCAAAGAGTTTCCTGGCAGGCAACTTTTAAGGTACCTACCTGTCTCAATAGTCAGACTTCCCCAGAACAGGGCCTGGCTGACAAACCTTTAACCTGGTCATGCAACAGTTCTATGTTCCTATTTACACTTATTTTTACCTGTTAAGCTGTATTGTACTGGTTATTTTTTACATAGGTTCATTGTTCTGAATTCTGCTACATGTAGCATGCATGGTTTGTGCAAATGGTAACTTTCCAACGCTAACAACTAGAATGCTAACACAAGTATTTGACTGTGCTATTTCCAGCACTGCACTCTGACATTCTGCTTCTTTCAACACCTGTCTTAATTCAGTCTCCCCTTTTCCTCCTTTGGAAGACTGCCAAACTACAATCCAAGAAAATAATGCAAACATTGATTTACCTCTCATTCACCCAAAGGTAACACCCTCCTTTTAACCCCTCTAATTGTTTCATGTCACCTTTATGGTGTATGTTGCAGAAATAGTGTTCTTGCACACTACTGCTTTGTGAGAGAACCTGACTTGTCAGCACCCATCCAGGGCCATCTCATTTACAGGAAATCTGTTGCTATTTTGTCTCTTCAAACGTGCAACTAACAGGAAGCTAAATGGTCCTAGGAGGATGGAAAGGATGGATATTTTGAAGATAAATCAGTTCCTCAGATGAATGCTAAGATTTAAAATAATACTTTTGTGAGGAATAACCAGAAATACACAATGTAGTTTCACTATAAAAGGTTCAAGTAACAACTCTGCTTCCCAGTCACAGCAGCCTTTGTAGTGGAGGCCACCTTCTCATGGGTCACAAGTGAAGGAGAAAGGATTGTCTGAGGAAAAGGTTTCCTTACCTTTTCCTTTCTGCAAAAATTGCCTCTGGTATGGAAGTGCAAGGCTATGAGAAGCACACTGCATGAAAGTCAGATGGTGACTTCAATTTGATGTGGTTTGACTGTTCTAATTGCCAGCCTCTACTCTTATAAGCAGCTGGTTATAAGAAAGACTTGGCATTTGTTACAGAGTTTACGCTGAATGAAGTGTGTGCCATGTTTTTGTTCTCTAGCTGAACACACACAGAATAAAGAGTCCTTCACTCTGCTTTCAGGAGATCTATGTTTCTGCAATATCTTGAGGCTGGTGTGATGCATTTCTCAATGCCCTTTGTTTCCCCAATGCTTTATATTTCCTGTTGTGCCATTCTTTTGGCTGCAGTGCTTTCCTTAGTTAATGTCACACGACTGCCAGCATTCAGCAGGTGCTAAAGCCTGGCTGTGACATGCCCCTCTATTGCTAACCACAGCAGATACACACAACACACACAAACCTCATCTCCTTGCTGTGGTCGCATCAAAGAGACTCTGTCATACTGTCTTCGTAACAGTGCCCACAGTGCATCAAGTCGACCCTGTGGCAAAAGAACAACAGGACTTTCAGTACAACAAAATCAGTCAATGGAGAGCACACCACACCTGCTAAGTTACCATCCAAGCTGATCCATGGAGAAATGTACTGGCAGCACTGAGTATCAGTTCCCTAGGGCCAGACAAATTTCAGCTATGTCACCTACACCATGTGGCTGCATCAGTGAATGGCAGGTACTGTGCTCGTATCTCCCCTGCAGTGGCTGTGACCTAACTCACATTTATTTCTGAGGCATTGAAAATTAATATGTTTATTTGTCAATATTTTTGGCTGAATTGCCATGTGCCCATCTGGGGTTTCTTTCACATCAATGTATTTGTCCTTACAGCATGTATACAGCAACTTGGTCATTCTCAAGCAGCCTTCGAACTGCCAGGAATGTGGTATGCAGCTGTGAAGGCAGATACATCCATACTCCCAGGTAAACCCATGTATTGTCTGCTCTTACACGACTCACAGCACCTACAGAAATATGTGTCTTTATTTTATGACATTTATTATGTTTCACTTGTTTATCAGACTTTTTGCATTATATTGCTTTATATAATCTTTTGCTTTTCTTGGTTGTAAGGTTTTCTTGGTAAGTATGTGTGTTTAAAACTTAGTATTACAGCTACAAAAGGTGTCGGGTTAGGCTTAGTTAGTTAGAGAATCACGGAGTCATAAAATAGTTTGGGTTGGAAAGGACCGGATCATCTAGTTCCAACTCTTCTGCCATTGGCAGGGATGCCTCATACTAGACCACGTCACTCTAGGCTCTTTCCAACCTGGCCTTGAACACTCAGATAAACCAAATGCCAACAAAGGCCCCGTAGATTTTAGTACTCTTACTAGGGAAAGGAAAACAGAATCCAGCATTAATGATGTAGTGTATTTAGGGCTAAAAACTGTTCTTGCTATTCATCCTGAGTAGGTGCTTGCTTTGAGAATAGTACATTTCACTTGGATGGGAATACTTGAAAAATAATCCACAATTCAGCACACAAAAGACTGGTAAGGTAGAATGCAGCCTTTAGCACGGAATTCGCTTGTATTGAAGACTACAAAGATTACCTTAATTGGCGTATACCACTTCTCCTGAATGGCTGGTGAGGTAGGCTTTGGTTTAGGTGGCTTGGGATGAAAAGGTTCTTCTGGTTCTTCTGGGAGTTTCACCACAGCATTTTTTGCTTTCTCTAATCTAGCTCCTTCTTCAGTGGATCCTTTATCACCCCAGCGAACCTAAGGAAAGCCAGAGTTTAGATGTGAACGTGCTGTATACAATGGACAAGGTAACTGTTGCAAATAACAGAAGTAATTGAAAATGTTTAAATTTGGAAGAAGTTCCGAATAAACAGGAGAGGAGATACTGGTCCCTCTTTATTCAGGCAGTCTCAGTAGTGAAAAGGCAAGAGAAATACTAAGACAATTCAACTCTATCATGCACACAGGCTGTATAGGAGACGGGAAATCTGGGAAGTCTTCTCTAATTAATGATGTAAAGGTATTATTTCTAGTTCAGATTTAACTTAAAATACCAGACCTTAACTTGGCACTGATGACAGCTTAGATTTTTGTCACCCTAGATTTCCTAACACAGCATGTTTGTTGAGAACCCCAATTAAATGGAAGGCAATACTTGAGCAGGTTTTAGTAGAAGCTCCTTGAAACTACTCACGTTTCAAGTAGTCCTGCATGAAGATACATACTGAAGCAAATGCAGATAAACTAGTCTAACATGCATAGTAAGGTAATGTAAAACATGTCATTGCTACATTTATATTTTATCACTGCCCTAAGTATAAAGAATATATACAAAAAGTTCAAAGAGAAAGGACAACTGGGTTATTGCCCTTGGTGAGACAAGCACGTATTTCCACTTCCATAAAAGGTTGTACTTATTATGCTGCAAAGAGGAAATACAGAAAAACAAACAAACAAACTTCCCTCTAATAGAGATGATTTATCTTACTACAATAATCTTAATTTCATCTTCTCATTGAAAACACTGTGAAGCAATTTGAGCAAGGATGTTTGCTGTATTGTACAAAGAAGCAAACCTAGATGAGATTGTTATTTTATGACCCAAAAAGAGCATCTAAAAGCTATGGCTGGAGTTTGGAAGTTCTCTGTAAAACTGGCCTGAATTATTCTCAGTGCATGACTTCCTAAATCATGCCATCTGCTACAATGCACCCTGTAAGGAGGACCTGACAGACCTAAACTCAGGAAATCAAATTCTGACATTACATCCCAGGTAAATGTGACACACTGGTGAGTCAAGAAACTCTTAGTGGAAAACAGGATCCTGCAGGACCTCATCTACATGCTCCTTTTTCTCACGGATCTCCTGGTATGAAGAGAGAAGAACCTAAGTAAGAAAAGACTGACAAGACTGACCTTCCACCCTGAAGGAAACCATTAGGAGCATCACTGCGTGCTGCTTGGTAGGTGAATGCCAGTTCTGTCTCGCTACCTGCCAGTTAAAGCACTTGAAAAGTAGGCAAAAGAACTGGGGTGCAACAACTGTCCCACTGCCAAGGGGTGCAAAATCATTTTGCTCACCAGGAAGAAGACATGCCCCTGAAGTCCAGAGGGAGTGGGAAGCCTTCTCCAGGTCCTACTAGGGCCACTCTGTAATGTGCTGGGATAAGTATGCCATAGGATGGGAGAAGGAAGCAGCCTGACTTCATCATCATCAGCACCATGCGCAGAATGTGCTGACAAAGAAAGTGCAGAAAATATGTAGGCAAGCCAGTCTAGGCCCCTTCAGAAAAATGAAATACCCTGGAGGAAAATCTTGTCATTTTATCACCATCAGGAAGTGTGTTTTCCCCCTGTAATCCCAGTGTAAAGAGTAGCAAACTACAACAGAGCTTAATTTGGTCTGTAATATTGTAACTCACCTTGGTAAAACAGACTATTGTTTCTCAGAAGGGAGATTGTTTTGGATCTTTCTGTTGTTTTGGACCTTTCTGTTATTTTGGACCTTACTGTTTGGCTTGCTATTTAATTTCTTTTCCTCATTGGGAATCCTCCCTCTGCAATATTAGAATGGGCTTTCATGTCCAAGTAGGCCCAACTGCCTCATTAAAATGCATCTGTATCTTGCACTGCAATCAATGGTACTTTTACGGTGTTTTTTATGAGGTTGTTAAAAAACTATTTTAAACATTGTTAAAACCATTTAGAGAAAGGTGGTGGATTCCTTGCTGCTAAAATGACCTTCTCCTTCGTATTAAAGCAACTTCACCCAAAAGAAACCAGGACTTGTGGAGTATGACAACACAACTTTCACATAAAAACTGACTGCCTGTAATAGGTAGGGCAAGAAATGGCATCATAAAATTTTAAAGTAATGCCAAAAGGCAGATCTAGGAAGAGTGAACAATGCTGGCTACATGCTGGACTGTCGCAAATGGGTGAAGCTACTGAGGGGAGGCAGGAGTGAAACAGGACAGAAGTAAAGCTCCATATTCAAATGCTCAGGCATTCACGATGTGCCACCCAAGCCCAAAATCTGTTACCGCTCTTGGATCCCACAGAAGAACACAGACACAAACCCCAAGAATGAGGTTCCCTTCAAAAGCCCATGATTGCCTTGTCGGCAGCTTCAGTTGGTTTACATGCTTAGTCCTTAGTCCTGCACACAATTCCTCATACAGATCAAGTTTTCTAACCTCATCATTACTTTTTGCTCTCCGCTCTGAAGAGGAAATACTGTATTTTTGCCATGTGATGAACAAGGATTTCTTTATAGTACCAATGTTACTTGTGTTCTTAAGCTACCTATCAGGTTTCTGTGCAAGGTATCATTTACAAACTGTAATTATTTAAACCCTGGAACCCCTCCCAGAGCCTCATCATGGCTCCCATTAAAAATCCAGACTTGTAATTCTTTAATTTGGAAAGTATGATCTAGTTTGTCTCTGAAAAGCACTGCACAGAATGTTTTCTTTTTCTAGAATCTGTATCACTTCTAAATTAGCAATGCTGAACTGCTGAAGGAAACACATCTAAGCAGTACAGCTTTAAACTTGCATGTTCTTCTGCTAAGTTTAAAAAGAACTCAAGCAAGGCTGACTCTTAGGCCGATACCTTAAAGTTTCATCAAGATACATCAATATGACCTAGGTGGGTATTTCAGATGGAGAATGAAGTTAAAAGCTGCAGAAAACTACTTTGTAAATGCCATAAAGGCTGACTTGACTATAAAATCTGACATAAGGATGTGCCCATAAGGATGCACATTTTTCATTCTGTTTTAATTAACATGATGCTATCGTGTCTCTTCAAAGACAGGCACTGTTGTCACTCTGAGTTCCTTTGGGATCAAGCCTCTCCTTCGCATCACCATTGTCAGCGCATTTGGCTGGCCCACAGTTGGAGGACTTATGTTCCACTGTAATTTCTTCCAAAACATTGAGAAAAGGCTCTCACTCTCTCTTTTTCATTAACTTGATGGAAAGAGCATGTCTTCAGGCAGCTATTTAAAGTTCCAGTCAAATGGAACTACTGAAAGCTGTTCTTTCATAGGCGAGGTCAAAATTGTTTGATACAGTAAAAGAATTTTCAAAGCTTATGTCACTGGAAGGAAGCACATATTATGCCCTTGTATTTCCAGTACACTTTGAAAGTCTTTGTTTCCACCACTTGTAGCCTCAGAGAGCTTCTGTGTCAGTGAATTGGCATCTCCCCATTGCACAAACCTCCATCCTTTTAATTCCTCCAACTCCGCGTCCACCATAGTAGGAAGCATCCACTGTGGGCCATTTCTTGGTAGGCAAGGGCTCTTGTTCTTCTTCCTGTCAAGAAATTCAAACAACATTTACTTCAAAAGATAATTTTTTCTTCCCCTACTGTCTTTTTACTATATTTCACTAGAGTCCAGAGACAGTAAGTTTTCTTGTGTTAAGTGTGAAAGTTCAGATATTTAACTTTCCTAAGTGTTCACCAACTTCCAAACAAAATCTGGTAATGTTTGGAAGTACTTCTAATATTCTGCATGATAAAAGCATTGGTGGTGACCATCAGGGAAGTATAAATGAAGAATCTGTGCATTCTACTGCCAGTCATTTATTTGCCTCATCCTTTTCCTTTCCACAAATTAAGCAAAACACACACAAAGAGAAGAATTTGGAGTGGCTTCTTCTACAGAAAATATAATGTCTTCCGCGAGACAGATCATCAGCCCTACACGTTTGGATTCAACAGACGGTGTTCAGCAGATCTGCAGATAAAGGTTACACAGTTTCCTAAGCCAGCCTTTGTCAAACTCGCTCTTGGCTGCCTCAGCTCAGTCAAGTGTGCCTTATCATGGACATAACTGTCAGAGTATACTTGAGTATGCTCAAGCAATCATCTAAATCAAGACCAAAGAGGAAAAATACTGAAGACAGCACAACATCCTCTAGCGCATTACTGCCCATAAGAGGGAGAGAAATTCCCTTGTAAGGCTTGTTCAGTGTCTAGAATGGCAAAGCTGTGGGAAAATGCTCTTTAAGTCATACAAGAATATTTTGATTATTATACAAGAGCTTGTCAGTCTTTCTGTTTTTGCTGCAGAATGGGAAAAGTAATGTTCAACTATCCTGGGATAAAATCCCTAAATATTTCTGTGGATTTGGCCTTAATTCATGCCACACTGAGATGAGTGAGGCAGAACAGAGATTTGGACTTCAGCCATCCTGCTCTCAGCTTAAGGCTTCCCACAGGGCAGCTCTTTCTTCTTCAGCAGCTAGGACAAAGAGCTGAACTCACAGAACACAGGAAAGCAGAGTGGTGTGGTGTTAAGCAGAGTGATGAGTGAAGCACCATCATACCATACCTCTTTGGGAGCTGGTGGAGATGGAGGGGGATCTTTGATGACCTGAAAGAGACAAACATATTAAAGCACAAGAAACTGCACTGGCAGCATCCAAAACCCAACAGAAAATTTTAAGAGGGAACTGTTTACATCTGAGTCCCCTACATCTGCTTGCAACCTGGCAACTGCTGCTGCCAAGTCCCTTGGGTATCGATTATCAAGGCCTTCTGGAAATTAACACCATCCATCTAATAGAAAATAACATCCGTTGACTGGCAGACACTCTTTGGGCAGACGTGTCTGCCACTTTGCTTCCTGACCGGATAAGATTCAGTCATTCTAAGTAATAGCCAGTGATTAAACCCTATGGAGTTCATTAGCAAGCCTGGGAGGAAAAGCATCACAAGGTCTATGTGAGGTCTTGATTAATCTGGGGCCAAGATGCCAGCTTCCTTGTGCCATGCTGCTGAATAATTTCTCGCGGAATGGTAAGTGTGAAATTTCTGCTAGTAGGTCAGGCTTCACTTCTAGAAGTCCTGGGCATTTCCACAGATCTCACATTTGAGATCTAATCATTTCAAGTGTGTAGCTCCTTGACTGCTCAGTGTGGCATTCCTGCAAGGAGCAGTGAGAGTCACAAGGCTTCTCAAATGGCTTCTGGATAAGACCTGCTCTTAGGATAATTTACTTACAGCTATATTTAAACCTCTACCTATAGTTTCTTCCTGTTCCCTTTCTCACATACATACTGTACATCTCAGGGAGTTCCTTGGTACTGAAAGGAATCCACCAAGCAGAATAGGGAGGGGAAGAGGAAGGCAGCAACTCTCTTTAATGATTCAGATGCAAAGCAAATGCCAGCCATTCTTCAACAGTAAAAGGCAGGTTTGTCAGCTAAAAGTATTGTAGTGATGTCAAGTCATCTTTTGCACTTGACTTTTGTATAGTAATGACTAAATAATGCCCCATGAATATCAAGGAGTCTGTTTCTACTATGCCTTAGTATTATACAAACATGACCACCACTGTCCATGATAAATAATATCACTGCAGAGATGTATAGCCTCACACATAAAATAAATGCGTTTTCCTTGATCAATAATCAAGAGTTTTCCCTCTTGATTTCCATTTCAAGACACAGTGCTACCAAGATAGTCACTTGTTACTGCTTGTGGACCTTCAGTGCTGGATATAGGAATTATGTCAAATAAGAGAAGTAAGTTAGGGCACCCCTGGAAACATTTTTCCATAGCTCTTCAGGTTTGAGATACTTAACTGTTTGTCAAGCAAGCTCAGAGCACTTGGAGTGGACTGAAAAGCCAACTATGGATTTTAGCCTGACATCCTTTGCTGCTATGATGTCAGACATTACTTTTCATAAATTAGTGCTGAGTACTTTTTCTTTCCACCCATCAGGAATTTTCAGGTTACTTAACAGAAATGGATTATTTCATCAATGAAACATTCCTGAGAACCAGCTTGGAATTACTGCCCTCACTTTACAAGAGCCAACAACACAGAGGTATCACAGGACAGATTCTGTGAGATACTTGGATGCTGAGCAAGATTTTCCAAGGCATTACGATATTTAATTCTCACTGAAAGCAATTAAAAGACTGGAAATGGTAAAGCAGTATTTCAGTGTATTAAGGGTCACCTTACCTTCTTTAATTCAAATTCTTATTTCCCTTTTTCCCATCTCTAATGATTAGCTCAAATGGATTTTGCTGCCAAGACTGCAAGCTGTACAAGGGGGAGGCCTAGGTAGCTTGTGGCTTTATAGAAATATGCATTAAATGGTATTATATGCATGTATAAATATGCATTAAATGGTATTATCACTCCACTTTCTACAGTTCTACAATTCTAAAGTCTTGCAATCTCCCCCAAGCAAAGACAAACTTTGTGGTATATACTAAAGTTCACTTGGGCCCTGTGCATGTTGATATTTACAGAATCAACATTTCTACCCCAGTGAACCAAGAAAAACTACAGGTGTACCTCACTGGTTTCAAAAGTCCCAAGTCAGTGGCAGTTTTTGTTTGATTCTGTAAGTGAAGGATCTAATCCTGTGCCAGCTGCTAAGCTCCCTAAAGTTACAGGGTATACTTGGTTTGAAGCTAGCCAATACATTAATTAGCTGCTATTTCTAATAGCTTCAGAAAATGAAACTTGTTTTAAATGTGACAGTGGTGTGAGAAAATAGTCTGCTTTGAGTAGCAGATACTCACCCCTGCTGACAGAAGTGGAATGCAAATGCCTGCATCCTTATGTTTCTACAGGCTCCTCACACACTCCCTCTCTCTCACACGCACACACACAAAGATTATTTTCAGTCTTGTGTGATATTTCAAGTGAAATCAGTAGAAAGCCACTTCTAAGCCATTTTTTAGTATAAAGCCATTTTTAAGAAACAGAAATCCAAGGAACCGATGCAGCTTTGGCAGAAAAGAATGCAAATGTAGCATGAAACTGCACATACTGGAGATCTTAACACTGCAAAATACCTTTTCCTGAACTTGACTCAGATGGTTTAAATAGGGAAGACTGAATAATACTGCTGTTTTATTAACCCCAGGTAGAAAGGGTTAAATTCCTAATTTTGTTTTGGTTTATTATCATTATCATCATCATCATCACCAGGCAAGGCTGCATCTCATTTATTTAGTTGCAAAGAATGAAGAATTGAGTTTGGAGGAGAGCCGATTTCTTAAAGAAAGAAAAAAAGTTAGTTGCTTCAGGCAACAGTCCCTTTGATCTGCTCATTAACACTTTTCAAATGTTCGCGTGATGTGGGCATTAGGAAATGTCAGCACCAGAGCCTGAAGCCAGCTTGATGCGATCATATGTTCTGATATTGAGGGAAGAGTGAAAGAACTGTCAACAGGGAACTGCCTTTTAAAAAAAAAGGGGTGGGAGGTAGGAAGAACAAGGAAAATGAGTCCACCTACCCCAACACTGACCTTACAGCAAGGAACACAGTTAGGACTGAGGCCCAGCAAGAATGAAGTGCCCAAACCACCTGAGGCTCACTGTGGAAGGGATCATGTGCTCATGTGGCTCCAGACACTCATTGTGTTCTGTTTGTGACACCTTTTGCCTCTCTCTCTCCCATTTGATTCTGAGGCATGGGAAGCTTACAAGGCTTGAGGGCTGCTGCTTTCTCCCTTGCTGTTATTCTTTGTCCCATGAAACCAGATGCTTCACTCTGCCAGGGAAGCAGAGTCAGAGAAGGTCTTGTCTGGCCCTGATTTGCTGCCTCTCATCAAGGACACCATCATCAAAGCCCAAAGCTGCATAGCCAGAATTGGCAGTAACATGTAGTGTGGGAACCTCAGGTGTAGGACAGAGGGAGAAGAATGGAGGCATGGTATAATGGTTGGAGGAAACAGATATCAAAACACAAAGAAAGGAAAAGAGTCAGTTAAGTGCAAGAATATATGGGTTTGGAACTCAGAATTGTTGTAGCAATGTGTTTAAAATTACCTTTGCTTTTCAAAGAAACAAATAATATCCGGGGGGTGTGTGTGTGTTTGTGTGTGTGTGTGCAGAAAACAGAGGACACTAACATTTAAAGTGCTGTGGCTTTATTGGGCCCATAGAAGTCAGGCTGCTTCTTACTAATAATTTACCAATCTATAGGTCAAGATGTCCCCAGAAATAGCCAATTACTACTGTATAAAACACTATATCCAGAAAAGATACTCAGGTAAGTTACCATCCCTTAAAGTAAGCATCGGGAAGGGTCAGAGTTAAACCCAAGGTGAGTGAGAACCAAGGGATGTTTTCTCACAGCTCAGTGCTGCTTTGTGGAGATGTAGCTCCACACAAGAGATTAGCCCAGAAAGAACCATGCCTTAATGACACAGTGCATCCTCGGCACCCAAGGTAGAATCTTCTCTGTAATTGGTTATAAAAGGCATCTCTTCCCATGAATTGGGTCCTACCTAAGATACCCCTCCAGAGCTCTGCACACGTGTTATTGTAGTCCTGCAATGTAAACTGAACTCTTTTCACTTGTAACAGGCATAGGCTGGTGCAGCTAATATTTTAATGTATTACAATAGCATAACTACCAAAAGGACTGCAAATTAACCCTGTAGAACTATAGATCTGACCTGTTTTTTAATGTAGGGCTTGAACATCAAAAAAAAAACCAAAAAGCACCTTACTGATTGTCATTACAGTCATCACTGGGAAGAGAATTCTTGCTCTCAAGATGAGATACTGCAATCACTTCTTACTGTAATGAAAGGAAAATGCACAGTACATGCGGTTGTACTACAGCATGAGAACTGACCACTGACATGCACTGACTTCTGAACACTGGCCAATATGAAGAGCATTTGGATTTCTTTCACTGCATTTGTAAACTTGATGCTGAAAAAAACCCTCAAACATCCACTTGGCAGACGATGAAAGCTGCATGCACAACTGAGTATGGTGTGATCGATTGCACTTCCAGCTGCAAAAGACTGATTCTGGGCTAACATAAACTGGAGACATGTAGATTATGTTCTGACAGTCATATTCAGCTAGTGACAACCCTTACTAAGGTGAGGTAAGTTGTTCTGAGAGCTCTGACAAACTAGCCTAGTTGTGGCTGCTTTCTACAGATGGAAAGTGTAGAAACTAAGAAATGTGAAGATGGCCTATGAGTTAAGGTTACCTAATTATTTTAAACTAAGAAAACTGGAAGCTTTCTTCTTAGTGATTTTTAATTTCCCTTTTCTACAGAAGACTCATGAGAGAAAACAAAGTTGAAGTAAAATAGCAAACAGGCAACCTCCTGAGATTTGTGATGGAGCTGTACTTTGAAGAATGAGACAGAAGTGAGTCTTTTTATTAGAGATGAGTTCATAGAGGCCACAGAAACCCCAGACCATGAGGATGCAGATGGGAGCTGAGGATTTCTTGCTCTAGGATAGCCTGACTGTCAGCAGACTGCACCCAAGGGTTTCAGCACGGTCAGGTGAAAATCAGAAACTGGTTCTTCTGCCCTCCCCAAGATAAGCACGAGACAAGACAAGGAGTGCAGTAACACCCTGGAAGCAATCTTCATTCCCCAAGTCCTCAGCACTGTCATTGAACTGGATGAATAATAAACATACACTCTGATGAAGAGAGATGCAATGTATGCAAGGGATTATTAAAACAATAAGGGATTTCTAACTTGAGAGCCCTTAATGGACTACCGATACCAATTTTAGTGCTAGTACTTCTAAAATATCCTTGATTTCAGACTAATATCTGCATACCACTATGGCAAACAACTTCCAAATAATAAAAGGTTTTTATGAAAGACTTTTACAGAAATAGAACATGTGCTCACTCAGTAGAAAGCCAATGAGCATCACAGCAGCATACTGGTGCTGGTTTCACTGCATGCAGGTCTCAGAAAGTCAGAAGCACTGCTAAGAGTGCAGCCCTCAGCGCTGAAGTTGGTCTCTTCTTCCATTTAGTGCGTACTGCTAATGACAGAAAACTCCCTCAATAGACAACGTATGTTACATGTAGCTCTCCTGTTAATTAACCTGTTTCCCATGGTATCTGTGTTTCCCAGCCTGAGTTTCCCTATGAGTTATCATCATGAGTCAAACATGCAGTGACAATTTCCAACAGTCTTTACTCACCACTTTGCAGCAGAGGGGCCAGAACCACCAGAGTAGAGCAAGTGCCACTAACAGTAACAACACAAGAACAGCCACAAGTGCTGCTACTCCACTAGACTGCGAAGAAAGCAGAAAGACAGTGTCAGTGGATGTTGTAAACAACTGCTGCCAGTATTCCCACTCACTTCAAAACAGCTTCTTACCAAATGATACAAATCCTAAATGAGTAAGGCCCAACTTGAAGAAAGTGTACACTAACTGCTAAGAAATCAGCTGTTGTTGGACACAAAGTAAGTCTCCTCCTGAGTATGTGATGAGAAGTACCCTCCTCTTCTTTCTGTGACAACACAGGTCTGTATGGATTGGTGGGTGGAATTTTAAGGAATCCTTCCTAACAATACATCTATAAGGCTTTTCTGATTACTGCCCACATACCTGGGGCATTCATGCTGCATATGGGCGACATAGTCTAGTTCGAAGCTTCCCAGCCCATGGCAGGGAGGGTTGAACTGTATTATCTTAAGGTCCTGTCCAACCCAAACCATTCTATGATTATATATCTCACACTGAATCTCTGTAGTAGTGCTGTTTGAAACTGAATCCGCCATCCTGAGATTTTCTGACCAAGTGTTACTGCTTCCAGCAATAGTGCTTTTAGTAAAGAGCAGCCCATCTCCGACCACCTCAAAACCACATCCTGTAGGTGATTTTATTCTTACACTTGGTGTTTTGCGTTGCTGTGCTGGTTTAGTACAACACTCAGAAAACAATGCAACAGTGGCTTTGGGAAAAGAGAAGTTGCTTCAGCTGGGGAAAAAAGAAAGAGAGCTAATTATTTTAAGATAAGAGAATTTGAAGCCTTCTTCTTAGTAATTTTTGAATTTTCCTTTTCCACAAAGACTTGTGATAGAAAATGAAGTTGAAGTCATTAAGGCTAGCATACAATGTGAGTAGTCTGTCAAAGAGGTTGTACTGGAGATACACCATTATAAATGGAAGGTGAAACTGAGCTTTGTTCCAAGTTTAGAACAGGTTGCCCAAAGAAGTGGAGAATGTTCTATCCCCGGTAGCATTCAAAGTCATCTTCAACAGGGCCTGGAGCAACCTGGTCTAGCGGAAGGTGTCCTTGCCTGTGGCAGGGAGTTTGAACTGGATGATTTTAAGTTCCTATGCAACCCAAACCAGTCTGGGATTCTGTGATTCTACAGTAAGTACACGTAGGTGCAGTGAGGCATACATGTTTACGAGAAGCAGGTGGGATACGCACCGCAGTGCCTAGATGCCACGTATCTTTTGTTTGTTTTCACTGCAGCACCGTGTGTTTGCTAGGGGAGGCTATAACTTGTAACTCGTCTACACCAACCAGCCATCAGCTGCTCAGCTATCAGAATTAGTGGAACAGTTCCAGCAATGACCCATTTTTTGCAGTTGCCCATCTGCTACTATGGAAACAGCAGTTCTCCTTGTGTGGAGCCATCTTTGCTGCAACATGTATGAAAGGCAAAGAAAAAAAAGAAAAAGAGAGTGAACAGAAGTACAACAGGTTTTTTTTGTCAATGCACATCTGCACTCTTTCTGTTTCCTGTTAGTGAAAACTTCTGACTCAGAGAGTACAGCAGAGGGAAGACCCAGAAGTGTGGTACGATGCTTTTGATCAATGCTTTGTTTTTACCTATCTGTGCAATCTTAGCCATTTCTAAGGAGGCACAGGGACAGACTGGACATGGACTAAGATAAAAGCAGCCCTCTGCTAATTTCCAGCATCCTCCTGTAACTGTACTGGCCTTACCTTACCATGACGAGAGGCTGCTTCAGCATGTTTTGGGGTAAGACTGAAATACTTCTGAATGATAAAGCCTTTAAAAAGAGAAATGTGATTGAGGTAATATGTGCTTCTTCAGCTGTCAATTCATTCAGGCTTTCTTCCTGCAACTGAAGGGCTGAACTAACATGACTGATCTCTACAGTTACAAAAGTATAAAAGTGTCATTTTTTCTCTTAGGTTAACTGCCTGCAAGCAATAAGGTGGAGATCTCAGAGCAGCCTTCCAGTATCTGAAGGGTGTCTACAAGGATGCTCGAGAGGGACCCTTTATCTGGGGCTGCAGCAACAGGACAAGGGGTGATGGGTTTAAACTGAAACAGGGAAACTTCAGGTTAGGTATAAGGAAGTTCTTTACTGTGAGGGCAGCGAAGCACTGGAACAGGTTGTCCAAAGAAGTGGTAAGTGCTCCACCCCTGGCAGTGTTCAAGGCCAGGCTGGACAGAGCCTTGGGCAAAACAGTCTAATGTGAGGAGTCCCGGCCCATAGAATCATAGAATAGTTAGGGTTGGAAAGGACCTCAAGATCATCTAGTTCCAACTCCCATGCCATGGGCAGGGACACCTCCCACTAAACCATGTCACCCAAGGCTATGTCCAACCCGGCCTTGAACACCGCCAGCGAATAGCAGGGGTTTGGAACTGGATGATCTTAAGGTGCTTTACAACCCAAATCAATCTTTGATTTTATGACCAAATACTGTTGGAAGAATATATGCTGATAAGCATCAGGTACTGTTCTGTATGTTCCGTGCCTGACAGAAAAACTGCAGTCAAGTCACTTATTAAATGAGACAAACTTCAAGAAACAGGGTATCCATGCACAGCACGCTTTCCAAACCTCCAGCCCTACATAGTGGTCTGGTGTCAAAATGCAAACATTTCACCTCTCCTGCCTATATAATACAGAAGACACAGGAAATTAATAGACAGCGGGAATGTGAGGTAAGAAATTGGATATATTACGTTAGGAAAGTCACTGACTGCCTAGTTATGTGGTTTATCCTAGGTTAACTTCTCTCTAAGCCTATAAAAAAACATAGCCGGATTTTCACACTACCTTAACCCTAGGCTTAACTTAAGTGCTCCACCCTGTGCTTTGACAAGGACTATCTCCTCTAATTAACAGAGTTCAGAGCCTGCACTCCATATTTGGACACCAAAGTCAGGTATGTAAAGTTACATGGCATTAGCACCCTCCCATAGGATTATAACCACCTTCAATACCAGGCTGAAGTCTGAAGGTCCTGTCTACCCAGTTTCAGACTGCTCCCACTGATCCTACAGCGTGTTGGAATGGAATTGTGCTGGAATGGGACCCCAGGTAACTGTCTCACACCTGGCTCTTACCAAATTATTATTGTTACAGTGAGCAAGTCTCTGACGGCATGGAAGCTTCCCAATATTTTGAAAGCCTCAGCTGCACGTTGTGCTAAAGTCATTTGTTGTAATTATTTAACAAAATACAATTCCCAAGCTCCAGAAAAATACAAGCCCTGCCCAGACCACAAACACACAGACCCTACTTGGTTCTCAGAGGCAGAGCCAGCTGAAGCACCCTGGGAGAGGAGAGTTCCAGGGCTTCTCCTCTACTTAAAGAGTTCTGCAGATGGTCTAAATCAGCAAACCCTGAAGCAGCTAGCAGAACACATGCAGCACCAGTGAGAGGAGAAACCCTTAGAGCCTACATCACAAAGCCTGCCGCATGAGACATAGCTTTTGAGTGCTATTAGGAAGTCTCATATGATATGTATAGCAATGCTTCACTTACATACCATTCTGCAAAAAAAGATCTTCCTAAAATAAATCTGTTTTCCACCTTCATGGGAAGAGTTATGGGAATTGTTTTATATAACTGAAGGAAAAATCTTGTCTGTAACCCCCACATACACACACGCTTCATCAGAGAACCAGCTGAAAACTCTTTGTTGTGTGTTATAAACCAGATTATAAGTGTGTGGCAAAATGCAGAGAAAGCATTTTAGGACATACATATATGTGAGCACTACACATTAAGAACTCAGGTATCAATAGAATTCCGTCAATTCTGTATGTGCACAGGTGTATTTGTAGTTGGGTGCTCCAGACGTCCACCAGGACTTGCCATGCACAGAGGTTCTCTGCGCTGAGAGGTTATGCAATGGTAAAGCCAAAAGAGAAACTGGATTTCAGGATTTTAGACTGACTGATGTTATCCGCTTACTTACACACTCTGAAGCTGTGATTGTTAATGAGCTGGACATGAAAGACTGCCCTTCACTCAAACTCACCAACACTTCCAGAGTTCTGTAAAGAAAGAAAAAGAAAACTAAGAATCAGTCGTCATAAAGCAGTCAGTAACAACACATATATGCTGCAGAGGCAGTTGTCGGTTCAGACTGTGTTCAACAAAGAACATTTTCCAAGAGAGGAAAACGTGAGTGTGGGATCTGAGCTGCTCTAGATGTCAGGAGTGACTTGGCTGCTACAGGGTTGGACCTTGGGGCATTCAGAAACCAGTTTTGGGTACTGTGTTGAATCCTATCGGGAAATAGTCTGCTTGATAGACAGCTATCAGAGAACAGAAAAACACTACTTTATGAGGCATAAAATACTCTGAAAAGTTTTACATCAGATCAACTGAAGTTCAGCTGTAAAACACTGCTATGTCTGTTCCATAAGCAACTCTTTAGTCATAGCAGGCATTATGGATAAAAATGTCGGATAATTATAAACGGTCAAGGCTTTCTATAAATAGTACTCAAACATTGCTTACAAATAGTATGTGGTTTACATTTTACAAATTAACCTTAGAAGAAAACAACACATGGTGCATGCTAAACATAAGACGACTCTTCAGCTTCTCTGGCTTGGATTCCCAAGATTCAGACAGTTTATATTATGCATAGATGTAATTAAATAAAAATATAGATATCCATGAACTAATAACATGATTAATCATTTATACCGTTCTTATATGTCATGAATTTTTATTCTGGCACAAGTGCTTTAGTCAATATGGAGTTCAAAGCTATTTTAACTAATTTGGCTAATTTCTTTTTTCAGTTTAGTAAAAATGAAGCAAGTTGTGTCCGCTAAACTCATTTTTAACTGATCTATGTTATGAATAATTGAACTAACAGAAAGAATAACTCTCATTTATTTCTAACAATTATAGGAATAAGTGAATCAGAACAGATAAAAATAAAAAATTTATTCAGTTCCCTTCCAGCACACTAAATAAAGCAAACTATACCCAAACTTTTTATGTTGATTAATTTTTTTTATACTTGATGCTTTTTCCCATGTTTTGCTTTGCCACTTCAATGAGAAGTGCTGTGGGAAATTTAAGCACAACAGCTTTGCTTGACTTTGGCTGAAGAGCCCTCCTGATTGCAGTACAGGAGGATCCTATGCTGTACCGTTTCTGGATCAGCAACTTAAGCACACACTGTGCTGTTGAAACATAGCCCAGATCCTGACAAGTGTCCCTGAGGAAATGTGTGCATTTAAACTCTTCAGCCTTCTGGAGATATGTGCACCATAAGCATATCACACCAAGCATCCAAGTCACTAACCTACAGCTCAGCTACACTGATGTGACTCACTCTGCTGGCCTGGGGTCACATCCTTCTGCACGCAGGTAAAAGCACTGCATCACCTCTTGACTGGGTGAAACTCAAGCACAGAATCATAGCATATCTCAAGATGAAAGGGAGTAACTGAATTCAGCCCATAAATACTGAGGAATCCACAACACACACAAATATTTCTGAATAGCAACTTTTCAGTTAAGCACAGATTTACAGAGGAAAGATTAATCTCTTGAATGTTTTCTTTTCCCCGTTAGCCTTTTTTAAAGCAAGACTCAGAGAAACATCCCACAGGCTCTGAACCAAGTTCCAAGAGCTGTTACACCTGAGTGTCATGGGTTCAGCAGCAGCAGTCATTTTTCTTTAAGCAGTGGCTGGTGTAGCACTGTGTTATGGATTTTTTAGCTTGGGAGCAGTGCTGATAACACCAGTGTTTATAGTTATGGCTTA